>JAFLJL010001706.1:5000-26010 GCA_018398815.1 Conus ventricosus | reverse complement strand
ATTCTATAGTGCACAGTGGATTGCCGTCCTGGACCATTCTATAGTGCACAGTGGATGGCTGTCCAGGACCATTCTATAGTGCACAGTGGATGGCTGTCCAGGACCATTCTATAGTGCACAGTGGATGGCTGTCCAGGACCATTCTATAGTGCACAGTGGATGGCTGTCCAGGACCATTCTATAGTGCACAGTGGATGGCTGTCCAGGACCATTCCATAGTGCACAGTGGATGGCTGTCCTGGACCATTCTATAGTGCACAGTGGATGGCTGTCCAGGACCATTCTATAATGCACAGTGGATGGCTGTCCTGGACCTTTCTATAGTGCATAGTGGATGGCCGTCCTGGACCATTCTATAGTGCACAGTGGATGGCTGTCCTGGACCATTCTATAGTGCATAGTGGATGGCCGTCCTGGACCATTCCATGGTGCACAGTGGATGGCTGTCCAGGACCATTCTATAGTGCACAGTGGATGGCTGTCCTGGACCATTCTATAGTGCACAGTGGATGGCTGTCCAGGACCATTCTATAGTGCACAGTGGATGGCTGTCCAGGACCATTCTATAGTGCACAGTGGATGGCTGTCCAGGACCATTCTATAGTGCACAGTGGATGGCTGTCCAGGACCATTCCATAGTGCACAGTGGATGGCTTTCCAGGACCATTCCATAGTGCACAGTAGATGGCTGTCCAGGACCATTCTATAGTACACAGTGGATGGCTGTCCAGGACCATTCTATAGAGCACAGTGGATGGCTGTCCAGGACCATTCTATAGTGCACAGTGGATGGCTGTCCAGGACCATTCTATAGTGCACAGTGGATGGCTGTCCAGGACCATTCTATAGTGCACAGTGGATGGCTGTCCAGGACGATTCCATAGTGCACAGTGGATGGCTGTCCAGGACCATTCCATAGTGCACAGTGGATGGCTGTCCAGGACCATTCCATAGTGCACAGTGGATGGCTGTCCAGGACCATTCCATAGTGCACAGTTGAGGGTGGATATCCCAGAAGCTGTCAAAGACGTCCTGTTGGACAGCGTGATGGGCTGGGCTGGTCACAGTGCCTCTACTCTGTTGCCCATGACTGAGGACACAGTGCTGCCAAGATCTCTGTGCGTCACGGCAATCCCATGACCCAGCGATATCAGGGGACGATAACTCTAACCATTGAACACTCCGCTCTCTCTGCCTTGAGGCACAGAGCTCACGTCCAGCCGGCTGGTACCTTCCTTGTGCACCCCTTCCCCTCCCCTTCCCCTCCCTTTTCTGCCCCTATCACCTTCCGACCCTCTCACCCCGCCCGTCCGTCTGCTTCCTTTCCCTTCCCCCTCGTATAACGTCCTTCCAGCGCGGGGAGACAGTGCGAGGTGTGGCCACACGCCACAATTAGGATTTTGCACTATGACGCTATAATCATAATCCATGAAAGCGGTTTGAGATCTACCATAGACTTCAGCGAGCATTTAATGTGATACTTGATGATTGATCAAAAGAACAACTCCCCACCAATTATTTCCCTTGTTTAGTTTAGGGGAATTTCCACCAATGAAATGACAAACAATCTTTTAATACATGACTTAGTTGACACCACCTTTTACAGGCCTTACCCATGACTCTATCTTTCCGCCAGTTGGAAGCCCTCCAAAAGTCCCATTCCTTTGATTTTAATCTGCTTGGAACCACCTGGCTTGTACCTTGATGGCCATATGTTAGAAAGTGAAGAGAATCAACTTTCAGACACAGTAACAATGCTTAAAACGATCTAATTGCGCCACATTATAAATAGTTGATTCCATTAGCAAGGCCTTAGTGCATCCATTGTTGGTGTGCGGCCTGTTAGCAACGCTCCAAACGCTCATGTTGAATCTCGTTTGTCTGAAGGCTTCAGTGAACCGGACCCGCCACACTGCCCCGGCAGCCAACGGTGTGCGTCAGGTCATGGTCTGTGCGCTGACATTGCAATGGAGGCCTCTACTGGCCATTGGGGGTGGGGGGTGGGGGATAGGGGTGGGCTTTTCCAAACATACTGGGTCTTGCAGACATACCGTAGTTTTCTTTTTCTTTCTCTGTTTCTTCTTTTTTTTTTCCTTTCATGACACACAGACGATGTAGACAAGAATGACGTAAATGATTGTTGTCTGTCTTATGTCCTCCAGAAATTCTGACGTCGTTTAGGCTGAATTAGTCTCCGACATGTTTAAGCTGAATTAGTCTGCAACATGTCGGAAGAAGTTTATTCCAAATTTATCTGCAAAATGTCCTGGCGTGCTTCAGGCTGTATTTGTCTGCAGGATGTCCTGACGTGCTTCAGGCTGTATTTGTCTGCAAAATGTCCTGGTGTGCTTCAGGCTGTATTTGTCTGCAGGATGTCCTGACGTGCTTCAGGCTGTATTTGTCTGCAGGATGTCCCGATGTGGCTTGGGCAATGTTCGTCGTTAAGATGTCCTGACGACGTTTTTTCCGATGTTTGTTCGCGAGATTCCTGACGACTTTTGGTCTGCAGGATGTTTTGACGCGGTTTGGGCGATGTTTGTCAGCAGAATGTTTTGACGCGGTTTGGGAGATCTTTGTCTGCAGAATGTTTCGACGTGGTTTGGGCGATGATGTCTGCAGAATGTCTCGACGGGTTTGGGCGATGTTTGTCTGCAGAATTTTTCAACGTGGTTTGGGCGATGTGTGTGTGTGTGTGCGTGTGCGTGCGTGCGTGCGTGCGTGCGTGCGTGCGTGCGTGCGTGCGTGCTGCGCGCGCGCGCGCGCGCGTGTGTGTGTCTGTGTACGTGAGCGCGTGCGCCTGCGCGCGCGTGCGAGCGTGCGAGCCTGTGTGTGTGTGTGTGTGTGTGTGTGTGTGTGTGTGTGTGTGTGTGTGTGTTGTGTGTGTGGAGAGTGTGAGAGAGAGGAGAGAGAGAGAGAGAGAGGAAGAGAGAGAGAGAGAGAGAGAGAGAGAGAGAGAGAGTGAGTGAGAAGAGAGAGAGCACTTGTGCGCACGCGCTATAATTCACAGTACATCAGTACACGCACTTCAGTTTGTTTACATTAACTGATGAGAACAGGTTTTTAAAGCCATTCCTCCGCGACCCAGTTAATGAGATCTGTTGTGCCCCTCGTTTTCTCTTGCATGGGGTTTGACACATTTAGGGCTCTCTCTGAGAGAGAGAGAGAGAGAGAGAGAGAGAGAGAGAGAGAGAGAAGGCGGGGGGCTTTTCCACTAACGTATGACAGCATTGAATTCCGCCCCTGTGCTAAGGGTTGGATAGTGTGTACACAGGTCCACACCTGAACACACCCCGAGAACTCGCTGGTCCAGGCTGACAGGTCACCGTGTTGTAGATCACACAGCGGGCGGTCAATAAACTGCGCTGTGGACTACTGACCAGCCAGCATGTATGATAGAGAGCCAGTGCCTTAGGCCCAGCATTGGCCTGTGCTGATTTTGGAGGGCGGGGGGGTGGGGGGGGGGTGGGGGGGGGGGGGGGGTGGGGGTGGTGGTGGTGACGGGGTGTGGGGTGGAGAAGTAAGGAGGGGGGGGGGGTGGGAAAAGATCAGTTGGGGGTGATGCCCTAATTTCAGTGCTTTCTCGGTGGCACTGTTCCTACGCCGCTCGTTCCGGGTCTGTCTGCCACACCGACAGTAGTCGCTGTCAGAGAGTGCCACCAGCCCCCGGGATCTGTTAGTTCCAGGCTGTCATCAGGCCACCTTCTAGAGGTGACGATGTACTGCCGTGGAGTCAGGTGGAGTGCAGTCACTGATGACTGGATGACAAATGTATTACACGTTCGGCTCTGCTGTCTGAACCCCCCGGTCATGACAGTAATGGTTTAGTTGTGGAGCCAGACATTTGGGGACATCATGACAGTAATGGTTTAGTTGTGGACCCAGAAGGGGGCACAGATAAAAAGTTTATTTTGGGGACCAGCAGGGGGGGACTCTGACAGTAAAGGTTTTAGTTGTGGAGCCGACATGCGGACAATCAACGTAATGGTTTATTTGTGGGCCAGACAGTGGGGGACATCAACTGAAAATGTTTAGTTGTGGATCCAACAGTGCGACATCATGACATTTGGGTTTTAGTTGTGGACCCGACAGGTGGACATCATACTGTATGGTTTAGTGTGGAGCCAGACAGTGTGGACATCATGACTTAAGGTTTATTTTTGGGGACCCAGACAGTGCGGAATCATACTGTAATGGTTTTAGTTGGGACCCAGACGTGCGGACATCAGCTGTAATGGTTTATTGTGGACCAAACAGTGGGGGACATCATGACGAAATGTTTAGTTGGGGACCTACAGTGTGGCCATCATTACTGTAAGGGTTTAGTTGGGACCAGACAGTGGAATCATGACTGTAATGGTTTAGTTTGGACCCAGAAGTGTGGCATCAGACTGTATGGTTTTTGTTGGGAGCCGACAGTTGGACACCCATGAAGTAAGGGTTTTTAGTTGGGAGCCAGACATGGGACATCAGGGACGTAAGGTTTAGTTGGGGAGCAGACAGGTGGAATCATGACAGAATATTTTTATTTTGGGGGAGCCGACAGTGTGGACATCTCCCCCAAATGGGGGCCACCTCCCGTCCCTTCGGAACTTCGGGCCCTGACACTGCTTTAAATTATTTCAAACAAATGACGGTGTCACCAGACCTGAGGATACGACACCCTGACCTTAGGCTGCGGGCAATGGGGCCACCGCTCATGGACACCCCGAAGGTGACGTCAGCCCCTCCTCGAAATCAGGGCTGGGTGTGTGGGGGTGTGTTGGTGTGCGTGCGTGCGGCGTCGTGCGTGCGTGCGTGCGTGCGTGCGTGCGTCGTGCTGCGTGCTTGCTTGCTTGTTTGCTTGTTTTGCTTGTTTGGTGCATGTTGTGTGACGTCCATCCCCCTCTGAAACAGGGCACTGGTGTGTGGTGTGTTTTGTTGGGGTTTGTGTGTGTGTGTGGTTTGTGTGTGTGGTGTGTTTTTGTGTGTGTTGTGTGTGTGTCCTTCTTTTAAACGTCTTTTTCCCCTATTCGTGATATTAGACCGGGCTCGTGTTTTGGTGTGTGTGGGGGTGTGTGTGGTGTGTTGGTGTGGGGTGGGGTGCGGCGTGCTTTTGCGTGCGTGCGTGCGTGCGGCGGCGTGGGGTCGTGCGTGCGTGCGTGCGTGCGTGCGTGCGTGTGCGTGTGTGTTGTGTGGTTGCAGGACGTGCAGTGTATGTGTAATGTAAGCCTGATAATCCAAACTTGATGTCAGTGTACCGCGGACCTTTTTTGCTCGTCACAATTTCTTTTTTCTTTTTCCTTTTTTCCTTTCTTTTTTTCTTTCTTTTCTTTTTTTCGCTTTTCCCTTTTCGAACGGGGGCGGGGCCTTTGTTTGCGCTATTTGGGGTCGTGCTTCATTGAGACCCCGCCCTTTGATCTGACCCCCGGGGATTTTTGCTGTGTCGGGTTCATTGTCCACCACCCCCCCCCCCAAAAAACCACCCACACAAACACTCACCCCATTTTGGCGGGGGTTTTGGTTTGGGGGAAAAAAAACCCCACACACCACCACACAACCCCCCACACACACACACACCAACCACACACACACACCACACACACACACACACACACACCAAACAAAAACAACACACCACACCCCCCACCCCCACACCCCCCCCACACACCCACACACACCACAAAAAACAAAACAACAACAACAACACCACCCAAAACAAAAAACAGCAGACCCGCAACCCACTACCACCACACACACCAAAAACCAACAACAACAACAACCACACCAACACACAACCAAAAAACCACAAAAAACAAACAAACCAGAAAAAGAGAGAAGGAGAAGAGAGTACAAAAGGAAATACATTTTTATTCAACCAGGCCCTTTGGCCCCCTAAAAGGGGTTTTAGATCAAATCTTTTTAAACGAAAAAGAAAAAATCATAAAATCTAGCAAAAAAATAAAATTTATCATTTAAAAAATAAAAACCCAACCCAACAATGATAAATTTTAAAATGCCTTTAAAGAAATGAAAAACTTTTTTACAGTATTTCATTTGAATTTTCCATTGAAATGAAAGCAAATAAAGGTTTTCAAAAAATTTTTTAGGGAAAATACCCTCAGTCCCATTCCAAAAACCAAACAAAAAAATTTATTTTCTGGAAAAATTAAAGGGAATTCTAAAAAATTTGGCTTCTTTAAAACAAATAAGGAACAGAAAGACAAAAATCCTAATTGACTTTCAGAAATTTTTAAATAAAATATCCATTTCAATAAAAAATATACCCCAACAGTATAGTTTGAACGTAAAAAAGCAAATTTTATTTCAAAAAAGACATGGGAATTTTGCCATTGAATCAAAATTTTATTCCGGGGCCGAAGTCCATTTATGTCCCAATCTTTGAGAAAAATACCCCAATAAGGGGTTTTTTAATTTAGCCTCAGTAAAACCCGCTTTTCCCTTTAAAAATAAAAAAATATTATATTTTTCCTGGCAACAAATTTCCATTTTGTTATTTTCAACCAAAAACATCCTTCCAAACAAAAATTAAATTGTTTTTACTTGGTTTAAAAAACGAGGTGGATCCCAACCCGGAAATTTTTAATAAAAATAAATGGGACATTTTACAATAAACCAGAATCCAAAAGACCCCAGATTTCCCAGTCCTTTTCTAAAGGATCTGTAGGAAAGAAAAATAAAAATTTTTCAAAACTTTTTTCTAATTTTGAATTTTTCATTTCTTTTAATTCCCCCGCTTAGCCTACGGAAATTTTCCCATGCAAAAAAAAAGCTTAATTTCGTTTAAAAAAAAAAATTTAAAAAAAATTCCCCAAAAAAATTTAAACCCCCTTTTTTTCCCCAACCCAAAAAAAAATTCCCATTTTAAAAGTTTTTTTTTAAAATTTTTTTTAAAAAATTTTTTTTTTTTTTTTTTTTTTTTTTTAAATTTTTTTTTTAAAAAATTAATAGATGGATAATTATTTTTTAGTTGTAAACCAATTATTTCGCATCAGAAAAACTCTTAAAAAGAGAAGAAAAACAAAAAGCATCCAAAAAAATTTAAACCATTTTTCCATTTCAAAAACTCTGTTTTTAATCTTAATGAGAAAAAAAAAAAAAAAATAAAAAAAAAGAAAAAGTGCGTAAAAAAAAAAAAAAAAAAAAAAAAAGAAAAAAATTTTTAAAAAAGAGAAACCCAAAAAAGGAAAAAAAAAAAAACCCAAAAAAAAAAGGAAAAAAAGATTTAAAAAAAACGGAAAAAAAAAAAAAATAAAAAAAAAAGGAAAAAAGGAACCCAAAAAAAAAAAAAAAAAAGGGGAAAAAAAATTTTAAGGAAAAAAAAAAAAGGAAAAAGGAAAGGGGAAAAAAAAAAATTTAAGGGGGAAAAAAAAAAAAAAAAAAAAAAAAAAAAAAGAAAAAAAAAGAAACCCCCAAAAAGGGTGGGAAAAAAAAATTTTTTTTTTTTAAGAGAAAAACATTATTTCCTCTTTGAAATCGGACGACTAAATAAACCCCTCTCCTTTCATTATACCAGTGTAACCCGTTAGGATCAACGCTTTCGTTAGAAGGATTTAAAATTTTCGTCCCGGGTTTCAATATGATGTGTTCACTGGTTGTTTTTTTTTTAATGAAATTCGATTACATTCTTCCAAAATTCTTTCTTTTTTTCCATAGATCAATTAGTCCTTCAGCAATGCGTTTTTTAAATTTTGTTTTTTTTTAAAAACCTTTGCAAGTGTTTGTACTCGCTCTTGCCCTAAATAGAAATCACGATCTTTGTCGTCATGGTACGTTAAATTTTCTTATAAATTTCGGACTTTTCTTTTTATTTTCATACATTCCATAAAACCAATCTTTTTTTTTCAAATCTTTCATTCTTATTTCTTTCTTAATACACTGTGCTGAAATTTTTGATGCAGGGTTGAAAACTTCAGCGCCTCATTTCATGACATCAATAACACAACTGCATATCTGATTTTTTTTTTAAATCTGTTGCAGGAAATATTACTCATAAACACATCACACGGTTTTTCATTCCATACAAATTTTTCCCCAATGTAAAACTGTATTCAAAAGGACTTATCCCCGAGGGGCATTTTCCCCTGTTTAAACTAAAATAAAATTCCACGGGCTTATCCGAATCGAATCTTCAGACACTCTTTAACTCCATGAACACATAATAATGCAAAAAAAATCACACGACAAACAAAGAATCTTTACACTGCATCCATGTCTAAACGACGGTAGAAAACCTTGACAGCGCCATGACCAACCATTAAGAATAACAATCCAGTGCAGTACACAATCAAATCATTTTCCCAAATATTCAATACAGAATCCTCAAAAAATCGATTCGGATTGGATGACTTGCATGTTGAAAATCGAAAGAACTTGATACCCTTGAAAATAAGGGAAAACATTACCCGTTCTATGTTAAAAACCCCGCACAACAATACATATGCATCTTTGTAAAACTAGAAAAAACGGGGACAAATAGTCTTCCAAAAATCTTTCCCATTTTCAAGAAAAAAATTTGTATAATACGGGACCCTTTCGGAGCACATTATATACATACAATACTTTGTCCCACCAAAAAATTTTATTAATAATAAGTCCCCAAAAATATTAGTTTTTATTTCAACTTGTTTGACTTTGACGTACAATTCTTAACAACAAAAAAATTCCACCAGAAGCCCCTTTTTAAATCGAAATTTTTCGCAGTAAACAAAACAATTTGTATCAGAAAAACCAAAGATTTAATTCATCATAAATGTTTTTACTAAACAAAGAAACGAAAGGGAGAAGAAATTTACAAAGTCATAGTCTTTTTTTGATAAAAAGCCATTGACATTCCAACAGGAAAGTAACGAACTACTTTTGTCATTTTTTAGGCTTGTTACACTTCCAAGCCCGTTTTCACAACGATCCCTCACGAAACACACACAAAAGAAAAACCCAAAAACAGGGGTCTTCGTCACCCAGGAAAACACTCTCACTGCCACAACACCAAAATCCGTGCACTGGGCTGCACGGGACGGTGATCCCGGTGTCGCTTTTGGCAATTTTCCCTCACAGAAATCAATTTTATGTACATCAAAATGGGGCCCGGGCCGGTTTTCTTTTTAAGTTCTACAGCCTGTCACGAGCGTCGTGGGAACTTTTAAGCAATCAAAGGTAATTAAAACCATCGGGGCTTTTTTCCCGTCTTGCTTAGCGCGTTTCAATTGGATCACCTTCGCGAAGCCCCTGCCCCCCCTTTAAAAAGTCTCCCCAAAAAAATACGTCTGAACCTTTCAGCTTCCCCTTAGCTTTAAGAATCTTCCCCTTTTTGCTTGTAAAAGGCCATGGGCGATCACGGGAGTCAGGTCTAAAACTCAGTCGGTGCACACGGTCAAACTCCCAACTCAGTCCGATCCAGTTTCCCGTCAAAAGATCCTGCCCCAAAGCCCCACAGTTACTTTGGGTTCCCCGCTCTCCGGGGCAGACCGAGAAAATCAGGTTGTTGCGCTAGAAGGGCCCCCTCAAGGGCTATAAGCCTCCCCAAATCTTCCAGTTTTTCACGCAGCTTTGTTCCTTTTCTCAATCCCCTTTTTCTTTCCGACTCTTCACCCTTTTTCAGCTCCCTCCCCCAACTGTAAAGGGCCGTATCCCCCCTCAATCGGACTTCCCTTGCTGGCCGCTTGGCGCCCGGGCCCCTTCTCGATTCAGGGCACCATGATTCACGGTTCGGGGGTTCGGGTTTCTTGGAGCTAATCAGGGTCAGTGCATGCAGAGTCCTACGGGCACGGCGCACGACCCATCCACCAGGGGGGACTGCCTCGGGAGCTGGAGCGGACGACTTTGGCCCGGGGTTCGTCTCCACGTCGCCGCATCGGAGAGAAGGTCACTGAAAAAAAAGGGGCGGGAGAGAACTATAAAATATTCTTCTACCTCATTTTGCCTCCACAATTTTTTGGGGCAAAAGTGGCCTAAAAGCAGCATTTATTATTTTCTGCAATAAACTTAAATAACCAAAAATAACGATTATCTACAAACAAATACTGTGAAATTTTATCCGTTTTCAAACAAATTTACTAAACTTTTCAGATTTTTTTTTTTGTTTTCCAAATGTTTTTCTGATCATTTTAATACTCTTTTTCAGCAAACTTTCATCAAATCATCTCTGCCCTTTCAGTAAATAAACTACATTTTTAAATGTTCCTAAAGTCTTTAAAACCCGGTTATATTTCTGGCAAAAAACCCACACACTTATCCTGCATGTCTTCCACTAAACTAGTTTTCGCCAAATGTTTCTCTTTTTAACAGTCTTTTTCTGCCGAACAGCATCTAAATAAATAGTGTCGCGTTTTTTAAAAACAATAAAAAACGTTTCTAAAATTAAATCAGTTTATTGGGGACAACCAAAAAATTTTCATCGTCCATAAAAACCCTTTCAACAGATATGCTTTGTTCCATTTAATGGGGGGCAGAAAATCAAATATGGTAAAATTATAACGAAAAGTTTGTAAAGGCGGGGATAAAATTTTTTTTCCAAAACCAGTTTGTCCAAAAATTTAATGACAAGGGGGGTTTTTGTCATAATTTTAACTGCCCAAAATTTTTTTAAAACGAACTTAATTTTAACCCCATTTTATTGTTTTTATCATGCCCCCTTTGTTAAAACTTGTTCATATAAAAAAACCATAAGGTCAAATGTTTAAGTTTAACCAAAATTTATTTTTAAAAGATTTTTTCTATTTAGATAATATGATTTTTTGCTTGTTGTTATGCCCCTAATATCCTCACCATTGTAAAAGTGACGCGGTAACTTTAAGTTTTTCAACGCTAAGTTTTGCCCAAATTAGTTTTTCCTTTTAAAAGGGACGTCAAAAACGCCCACAACCCCATCCCTTTTACACTTTTAAACAGAAATTTAAAATATCATTGGAACGGTCTCCTAATTTCTTTTGGGGAATGAATTGAAAATTTTGTAGAAGCTCTTTAAAAAAACCGTTTCTCTTCTGTGGGGGATGTCGTTTTTTCCCATACTCTTTTTTAAAAATTTTTTTTTTTTTTTTTTTTCCCGACTTTGTCACGGGAAAACTACATGAAAAGGGGCCAAGTTGAAATGCTTTTCGAAACTTTTTTTGACGACAAAAATGTAAATGGTTATGAATTCAAATTTTATTTCCCATTAAAATGGTTCAAAATCCTTTAAAAGGTCAGGTTTTGAACTATTTTATATCATACTGGCCAACTTTAATTTGCTCTAATTGCGACTGTTCTAGTTTAGGAAACTTTTTGTTGCCCCAACCTCTTGCTTTTAAATCACCACTTTATATACAAAAAACCATACAAATCCTTTTTTCCACCATTCTGTTCAAAGTCCACAACCTGAAAGGGTCTTTTAATTCTAAAGTTATACCCCTCAAGGCGTAAGTAACTCCGGATTCATCGGCCCCGCACATTTTTTTACAACTTATTTATTTTACCAAAAAAATGTGCGGGTTTCCATTTTACGCTTTCCCCCCGTTTTTTTCGGGGGATTTTTTATTAATGACCGCCCTCCCACAAATAATCTTTTAAACTGTAAATTAGGGAATTGAAAATTTTCAAAATCGCAATACCCTTTCTTCCCCCTGAGGCAGAGCTTTTTAAAACAGTTGATGCCTTCCATCATATAATTTTCTTATGCTTACCATCTAAATGAACAAGAGTAATGAAAGTACTGTAAGATCGAGCGGATTTTCCCCCTATAATTTTTTTTTGGTGTAACCTAAACAATGAACGGGTTTTGGCAGTTGAAAGCCAAACTTTTTAGCTAGCTCTACATCAAAAGTATGTAACTTCTTTTTCGGTTTGAATATACAATTTTTTTTAGATTTGCATTTTTAAATTTGAGAGTAATTAAAAAGTTACTCATTGCTTCTTTTAGTGACAAACCCCAAAAAACCCATCAGGATGATTCCCGAACTTTGGCCCTGATTTGTCAACTTTAGAACGAATATTCCCTTGGCTTCAGTTATATTAAACCATTTGACTTTGTAGAATATTTATGGAGTGCACCTTTTTGGGTTTCCCCCAATGTTCTCAACAAAAGTTTTAAACCCGTGGACTGTCTTGGGTTGTTATTGTTCAAACTTTTTTTTTAAAAAAAAATAAAAATGAGCGCGTTAAAATACAAAATGCAAAATTTTCTGTTGGGCCGCATACAATCAAAAAATATAGCAATGATACTCTTGACATTGCGTGCCCCGACTGTCATTTCATAAAAAGTGAGCCCATTAACAATATCTTCCCCCCCCTATTAAAAAAGATACATCGAAAAAAAGTGGGGTTTAGTCTCCGATCAGTTTTATCAGAACCTTTTAAACTTTGCGTGTTTTGTGCAAAACGGGGTGTGGTATCGTAGGTCATTTAAATCACCTGATTTTTTGGTGAGGTCAGTGTAAGATTTCTTTTTTATTACCCTTCAAGATTTTGACTAAACTGAAACCATTGCAAAAAAAAAACGTTTAACCATTTAGCAACCAAAATAGACATGAAGGCTTTAAAAGGATCGAAAAACGAATTCCCCAATTTAATTTTAAGAAGATTTTAGAAAAAAGTCGGATCTTAACATGGCTTGGCCCCCCTTATTTTTGGGGCGTGCACAGAAAGTTAACATCTTGGGGAAACCCCCTTACACACTTTTTTTTCGGGCACAGGGTTCCCCCTTGGGTCCATAAGAAAAGGCAAAAACAGCATGGCAACTTTTAAACTTAGACATATCTGAGGGCTTAACTAAAGCGGGAATAAACGAAAAACGACTCTATTCGACTTACGTTTGGTGTTTGCTGGGTTCGCAAGCAAAAGCGAGATCGAGCTAACGATTCCTCGGCCTTGATGCACAAAAAAAATACTACGAATTTGAGGACGCCATTAATCTACAGTTGATTTCCCTTTCAAGTATAAAAAGGTCCCAATGTTTTACAATACCAAGATCGAAATAACTTTGCTGTGCAGGGTTTATAAAAGCTGCCTTCTGACCTCAGACTCCATTTTGGAACAAAAAACTAAAAACAATGAAATCCTTAGCGGGAATAACAAAAGGTTTGGGGAAAAACGAATAAATTCGACCCCTAATATTAAAAACAAAAAAAAACCCCCCAGTTAAGTACCCAACCCCCAGGTTCAAACCCCAAAAGACTGTTAAAGACGGGGGTTTTTGTTCGCGATGCCCCTGAAATGAAAAACAGCGTTTGTTTTGGGAAAATGCTTTGGATTATTTGGTCTTTTTTTTTTCTAAATAGTAACCCAATATTAAAGAACTAAGCCCATAAGGCTCGGCCAAAAAACCCCACTACTTTGCTTGCATAACAAAAGCCAGTAATAACACCCCAAATATACTGGTAAAGAGTCAAAAGTTTTTCCAGCTAATTTTTTTTAAAAAACCGCAAAGATAAAGCTGTTTTTTTTCCCCAGTTTTATCGGGTGGAGGCGTGGCGAGGAAAGGACCAGCCCACACCACCACCACCAAACCGAAAAACCCCACCATGTACTAAGCAAAACCTAAAGGGCCCTTATAACGCTTGCTAATGTGCACCTGTTCTCTAAACAGTGTTTTTATTCGTTTGCTCGTTTTTGGTCTTTATATAAAAAATTTTTTGGATTTTTTCTTATTCTAATCCTTAGTTTGTAATTGGCTGGTTTTGTGACCCGCTTTAGTCTTGCGCTTTTCTTTTTTAAGTTTTTTAGTCTTTTTCTATTCTTTCTTTTTTTACCGCCCCAAGTTGGCGTCGTCACCTCAGCGAGTTTTTTTTTTTTTCTCTTTTTTTTGCTATCAGTTCAGTCAGCTTGCTAAAAGTCGTTAATTCCCTCAATTTTTCTTACATTCTGATTAAAAAGCCCCTAATTCTTGGGGGGTATTGGGGGGTCATTAAAATTTTTTTTTAAAGCTGTTTTTTTCTGAAAAAAGGGTTTCGTTTCATTACATTGTTGTTCGTCGCTATTGGAATTAATTCTTGTAGTTTTTGTTTTTGGGGGGAAAGTTGGGGGTTTTTGTTGATGTTTTTAAGGTAGAACTGCTTTTTCCCTTTAATTTGGTTTTGGTTCAGTAAAGCCAAGGGATCCCCCGCTCGACTAAGCTTTTTAAAATTGTCCCATTTTTACAAACTTTATGAGTTTAGTTTAATACGTAAGCAACAAATTCTCCGTTGTCCTTTTTCACTAAAAATGGTTACTTTTTGTTTAAAATCATCAGGTATTAAAATTTTTTAGGGGTTTTAGTCCCAAATTTGGATAATGATCTGACTTTTCTTTCTGTTAATTCACGCCTTTTGCTCCCCTTCAGCTATTTCATCCTCCAAAAGAGTCTCCCGGCCATGCTGTTCAAAGGAGTCATTTCATCCCTGTTGCGTACGGATCAATATCAAAATCTTTATCTTCAAAAGCCCGCCCGTTTTTAAATAAATTTAACTTTTTATTTTTTTTTTATAAAAAAGTCACAAGTATATGGTCGATTCTTTACCCCCATAGAAACTGAAAAAACCCCCTGGCTGAAGGGGAAATAAACGGAATATTTTCGTTTCCAAAAAATCCCCTACTATGATGCAGACAAAACTTTTCTGTCAGAATTTCCAGAAGGAGCGGGTGATTTTTTTGTGCCGCTCTGCAAGGCTTTCTTTCAAAAAAGAATCGCTTTAAAAACAGACCCAAACCAGAACGTTGTCCAGTTGGGGGGGGCAATCTTAAGAAAAATTTTTTTTAAACTAGGGAAAAAGTATTTTCTTTAAACAATGCAGACAATTTTAACCTTTCTGATCTAGGCAAACCGCGAAAATGAAAAGGGGAAAATCTTCGTTTTAAGGAATTGGGGAATGAAGAAGCCAAAAAATTTGAAAGGCCCAACTCGCCTCGGTCTAAAGGGCAGCAAAAAAAACTTTTGCTGTAAGTTTGCTTTGGAAATCGCTTTTTTCCCTTGCCCCAATTTTGGTTGTAAAACGCATGCCCCAAACCTTTAAGGGCATTAAAAGACAGATGTCATACAACAAAATTTTTTGAATACAAACTGTTTTCAGACAACGCACCGAAACAAAATACCGCATTTTGACATCTCGTTAGATTTATGTTTTTAGCAACTCAAAATTGCAAGGCGGGTGGGCAAAAATAAGTCCAATTAGTAATTATTTCGAAACTGCGTCATCATTCAACTACCCCCAAAGCGGGGAGACCTAAAAGGGTTTTAATCTTGGCGCAGTAAAACGCTTAAAGGTTTTTATTTGCTGTGCGAAGATAGAACCATTTGCAAGGCAAGTGAAAAGTTTTTTAAAAAAAAAAAAAACGAAAGGACAAGTTCGTTGATGGTATCCCCAAACCAAATCAATCTACGGACTAGGCCTTATATAAAATTTGGGGCGAAAAAAAATTGTTTTGGGGGGGGGGGGAGAATTCAACAGCAGACCGCGTCTAAAGATTACACCTTCACGGGGTTTGTTGATGATTATTTAACATCAAAAAAACGGTTTTGGGTTGACCCAGGTCAAAAAGGGTAACATTGCTAAAGTGGGAAGATTTTTGGGCTAATAAACTTCAAATTGAAAAAGAAAAGAAAGGGTGTTAAACCGCTTTTTACATTTGTTTTTATTAAGGCACCTAAAATTGAAACAACAGATTTTAAAGAGAGTATCTAAAATTTTTTTCATTTTTTAAAAGCAATGCCCCCCACTCAAAAAACCAAATGTGCCTACAAACCCGGAGTCGCCAAAGAAGAGAAAAAGAACCCCCCCGGGATAAAAACCTTCAGATTTAAAAAACATTTCACAAAGCAACAAAAACAGAGCAGACCTTTTAAAATCAGCAAAACCAACGAAGGAATTTTTGCGCCTTTAAACTTAATATGTTAAAACTGGAGCTGACAAAAGCCCGCAACAGCAGGAAAGAGTGTTTTCCCTTTGATCAGGCGTAGGCGCACCCGCCCGCTTTACCTCTAGGGGGGTTTTTCTTTAGCTCTCGGCCTGTGTTCATTAGCTGTAGGTGCTTCTGGCAAAAAAAATAAAAAAAAACTCCAAAAACACACAGCTATGGTTCAACTAATAACACTAAAATTTGCTCCTTTTAACTGAAATAAATAAAAACACTACTGACTCAAACCACGGATGAAAATTTTTGTCGTTTACGGCCCTTTTTATGACTACAAAAAACAAAAATTTTTATCTTCAAAGAAAGGCGAGGACAAAGTTTTTTCTCACAGCCAAACCCAACAGATAAAAAAGGAAAGCTTTAAAAAAAATAAAAGAAAAATTAAAAACTGTCTAAACACTCCCTTAAAAAAACGCCAAAAGGGTGTTAAAATTTAGTTTATGAGTCCCAAACACAAAAGACCCTCGATATTGATTAATTTTTTTTTGATTTTTAAAAAATTTTTGGGTTGAAAAGAAAATCAGATGGATAAAAATTGAAGGTCCAGACGAAGTTTTGAAGCAAATGCAAAAATTTACAAGACCTGAAAGATATTGATTTAATCATAAACCAGCAAACTACGGGCAAGGTTGGCATGCTATTTTTCAAGTTTCCGGGAAAAAAAACAATAGACCCCCCAGTTAAATAATGTTAGCTGTTTTTAATCGACTATATAACAAAAAAAGAAGAAAACCTGAAGTCGGGCTGATAAACAACAGGGCTATTTTTTCATAATGACTTAACACCCGGTTTGGGGAGACCGCTGCTTCACAGTTTGAGTGGCCCCCGAAGAAGCCAAAATAGAGGCTCTGGTTGGTCAGGGGCGAAAATCTTAGAGAACAATTTAAAAAGTCTAAGTAGCGCCGTTTTTGGCAAGTCTCATTCCCCTACCCCCCGCAATTTGTCCAAAAAGAGCTTTTAAACATAAAGAATACGACGACAAATTTTTAAAGTGGGTGTTCTTGCAAGGTCATTACGCTCGCAAAAAACGAGAGAGGTGTTAACTACGCCCTTACACAATGACTAAAAATTTTGCAAAACCTTTTCCGTTAGCGTGGATTCCATTGATCGTTTGAAAACAAAACAAACCAATAACTGTTAAGTCTAACAGGGATAGGGAAAAAAATCTACTGCCATTTAAAGTTCCAAGAAAGCCCAACAATAGGGATCCAGACAAAAAACATGTTTACTTACTGCTGTTTTTTACCACAGGGCTACCCCATTTTCCATTGATCGCACGATAGTAGACTAAGAAGCATACTTCAAAAATCATGGCAAACAAGAATTTTTCAGAAAATGTTTAACAAAAATTCCATCCCTCAAGCCCAAGCGAACATAAGAAACATTGTATCGCCCCGTTTACTGTAAAACGAACTAATTACGCCCCCCGAAGGCAGTAAAGTTTGTTTAAAAACTGGAAACGGATCAAAATTTTCCCTATGTTTTTTACGCAATTTGATCGTTATTGTTCCCTTTTGAAGGGCCAGCCCACAAAAACTTCGAAAAAAAGTCTTTAAAGGTAATCATCAGATTTGTTTAATTTTCCTTCATATGTTAGGTCGGAGGCGCTCATTTAACGCCGAATTATATGGGACCAAGCGGGAAAATTTTACGCGCTCGAAGTGTAAGATTGTTCAATAACTGAATTTTTTCCCGAAACATAAACACCTAAACCAACAACATAGACTCAGCCCTCATGTTGGATTTGTGGTTTAGGCCCCATCAGATCGGCGAAACCAACATAAGAGACCATGATCACATTAAACGGGAAGTCAGAGGAGCACGCACAAAAACTGCAATCTTCAAATAAAGTTTTTCCAAGACAGGAAGCTGCCTGTATTCTTTCTAATTTCGAGGGTTTTGATCTCATCTTAAATGAAAGAGTGGGCGATGCCCTTAGGGGGTTTATGAACGCACAGTCATCAGAAAAGTACATGGTTTTTCCTTTAAAAAAACATTTTTTTTTAAATGACCTATGCAGCACAGATGGGTTCGTTAAATCGCGGGGTATGCCTTAAAATCCTGCCCAATAACGGAAAAATTTTTGACCCAAAATCCTTTTGAAAGGGGGTTTTCCCTTTTGGTACAGGGGGCAGTTGGAAAGGTTTGGAAGATACCCTTCCTCCTAAAAGGGGCCCTTCTTTTTTTGCTTTTGAGGAAAGGGCATCATGATTCTGATTACCACAGTCAAATGGTGGGAAAGTTGAGTGTAAAACGATGGGGGACTATCGATTATACTTATGGCCGGTTAGTTGTTGGCGGAAAATTTTTTAAAAAATAGAAAGACCGCATAAAACTTAAAGCCTGGATCCCGCGCATTACTTTCTGCGCCCGGGGTAGTTGGTGCTTCTTAAAGTTTACGGAGTACAGATTGATTTATTGTAGATTTACCAAAGCAAATTGAAAAAGGATTTCTGGGGGGAATTAGTATGGGATCGCACATTACTGAAAGCAAACAACAAAACTTGGGACACTATGATCCGATAAAAAGGGCTAACTATCTTATGATTTTGTCAAACAAACGTATGGTTGGGCAATGGCCAATCCTTCCTACGTAAATTTAAAATTACACAGGTACGAATAAATTCAAAAGGATTAAAGTGGTTGGGGATTTTACGTCGGGGCCCAAAGCGCGGATACTTTTAGAAGTTTTATTTGAATATCCCATAACTCCATGATCTGCATAATGACTACCCTTTTTCACAGAAAGTCTAAGATGAATCCAAGAAGCCCCAAACTTTTGCCCCAATCTTCGAGGCAAAAAAAAAAATGTCTGTCAACAATTTTGCAATTTTATTTAAGAAGGTTTGAAGTGACAGCGTTCACGGTAATTGTTTTGATGAAGAAAAATTCATGAAACCATCATCATGAAGACATATCTTTGAACTAAATCCACAGATGCTTCGAAAAAGACTTTTTCAAGTTGAAGAACAAACCGCTGTTTTGGAAGAAATGGGAAAAACCCCCACAACGCAAAGATTCAGATGGCACCAAAGAGAACGAAACAAAAAGCTACTTTAAAACCCAATTTCAGGACTTTAGAAGATTTCATGACACCTTTTGGGATAAGAAAGAAAAAGAAAGTCAAATTGGACAAGCCTGATTTTTGGTTTACTGTTTAGAAATTCAAAGCTTTTTGTTAAATTTCTTTTGATACTTTAAAACCCCCTTCCCGAGTCCAGAGTATTTACCCAGATACAACAGTTTTGTTATTTAATCCCACGAAACATCTAAAAAGCATGGAATTAGAAGAGCGAAAGGAGCAGGGATGGTACGACACGTCCGATTACCCAAAGATTCGCCTTTACATCAATTACAATAAGAAGGTTTAGGAAAGATGAAGGAGAATTAACGGAAAGGGATTAAAGGGGATGGGGGTTAAGGAAAAAAATGTACGTATTCGAGCCAGAAAAACCATAAAAAGCAAAAGAAATTTTCCCCAGTGTGTGCAGTCGAGCATATCGCATGACAAATACAAAGAAGCATTGTTGACAAAAAACTTTCATCATGACAACGTAAAACTGCGTCTAATCACATGAGCAACACAACGTTGAACAAGAAGTCGTTAGATAGCCAAAAAAAAAAACGGGGTTTTGTTCATCCAGAGTTTTCATATGCAATGGGGATTATAGAAGTAAAAAACTAACAACGGAACGTGCTGGTGGGATTACGCAGTTTTTCTTTTTCAAAAGATCTTTGAGGAGCTGTTGTTTTGTTGGTCAGTTTTCTCGTAAAAAAAACAGGGCGGGATTCATTTTTCAATTCTTTTAAATTTTAAGGACAAACACTCCAAACGGATCGGTTGCCCATGCGAGTGCCCCCTTTTGCTTCCCTGGGGAAATAAAGGGCTTAAAACCCAAAACCAAAAGGGGAAGTTGCCGTGAAAAACTCCCTTTAACAAAATCTTTTTTGTTTTTTGATTCTTATACTGGTTTTTGCCCTTAAATTTTTCATTATTCATTGCGCGCAAACGGGGCAGCCCTTTTAACCCATTTTGTGTTGCAGAATTGTCTAACCCCCTTTTTTGTTGCGGAATTGTAATCAGCCTCTTGTACTGGTAGGGGAAAAATCTTTTCGGGTAACGTTTGTTAACGTTTTCAACTAAAGCTTGTATCGTGAACTCCTGGGAGCCTCTTTTTAAAGGTAAATCATGTTTTAAAATAATTTATCACTTTTACCTTTTAAAACTTTTCCATCATCGACTTTAATCGCGAGGGGAAAGTTAGTGGGCCCCTTGGTATATCAGTTTTAAGGGCAAACAGCAGAAGCACTCTTTTGGTTATGGCTCCGCATCTTTGTATCTTAAAAACAAAGTCAATGGGCGGAAGTGCGACTTAAAATCTTTTGCGCTAATCGTACAGAGGGTAAATAAAAAGACCATTTGAGGGGGGCGTTTGGGGTTTTAAACACAAGTGGGTCTCGTACGCCCAGGCGCAGGAAAAAAAATTTGCCAGTCGCTTGTTTAGAAAACCATTCTTTTTCTGTTTTTTCACTGACACCAGCTTTTCCTTAGCTTTTTTAAATTTCTGTTTTCCCTTCCCAAATCTTTTTGGGGAATAAAGTTTTGGTTCATTTTTTATTAGCTAATATTATGCGCAACAAAATACACGACAGCATACCAACGACAATAAACCCCATTTTTTGCATCTTTTGTTTTTTTGATGGTTGATAAAATTGCTGAAAATTTTTGGGGGGGGCAATGTCTGGGTTGGTTTGCCCCTTCTAGATAAAATGTTTTTTTGCTTGATCAACATCTTTAAAGTGAAGTGCAAGCCCCCCGTTTTTTCAGGTGTCGTTAAAAAAAATTAACTGCCAATTTTTTGCTTTTCATAGCGTCTTGTGCTCCCCAAATTGCTCCCAGCTTGTTTTTGTCTTTTTTTTTTCTCGTCGTATCCCGTATTTACAAAACGCGTAATTACTTGAAAACAAGCGCTTAACCCCCAGGCCGCCCACACATTACGAGTAAACCATTTTTTAAATGATTTTTTAAATTTCATATTTCAGGGAAATTTTCCTTGCTTAACTAAAAAAAATTTCGTAGGAACGAAACGAAAATAGCAACAGCTTGCAGAATCCCAAACCTATTTGCAAAATCCCGGTTTAATTTTTAAAA
>JAFLJL010001705.1:30000-35456 GCA_018398815.1 Conus ventricosus | reverse complement strand
ATACTAGTTCTATATTTTGTAAAAAGAGCAATTGAAAAATGTTTAACAAGAAATCGACAAATATGTTCCTCCGCCATTTTTTTAAACATGTTTCGTCCAATTAAGCCATCAGCCATCTGGACCAGCAGACTTGCCGTTTTTCAACTTTTGTATGGCAAGTAAAACTTCTTTCTTTTGAAATTGGGTTATCAAATAAATTGAGTTCATCTGTGGCTTCTAAATCAGACGCGGTTTCCATTTCTATGAACTGTCCACATCCCTATCAAGGGATTTTTGAAATGCTCATACCACTCATTAATAGAAATTGATGCATGTACACGATACCCTTTGGGTGACACCTTATGTACATTCTGCCAGAACGCACTGGGATCATTGACCGAATTAACAAGATTACTTAATAGACAAGTATTATATTCATTTTGCTTTTTTCTGTAACAGGTTTTTATATTCTCTCCGTGATTTACAATACTTTGACCTGTCCTCAACGTCTAAAGTTCCACGAAATACTCTAAGCAACCTCCTGGCCGAAATCTTAGCTACATGACATTCTATATCAAACCATGCATCTTTACGTTTCCTCTTATAATAATAATAATAATAATAAGGAACATTTAGTGCGCTTAATCTTAAACAAAAGCCCTAAGCGCTTACAGCAATAAGCCCTAACACACACACAGACACACACACACACACACACAAACACACACACGCGCACACACACACACACACACACACACACACACACACACACACACACACACACACACACACACACACACACACACACACACACACACACACACGCACACACACACACACACACACACACACCACGCACACACACCCACACACCAGCGAAGGAGCAGAAAAATATGTTTTGAAGAGAGTAGTTTTGAGGGAGGACTTAAAAGAAGAAAGACTGTTTGAGTTTCGGAGTGCATAAGGGAGATTGTTCCAGCAGAAGGAGCCTGAAAAGAAAAAGAACGTTCACCAAGTGTTTCTGGCCCGAAAACGAGGGATTTGCAAAATGCGAGTGTCAGAGGAAGAGCGAAGCTGTCTAGAAGCTGTATTATCTGTTCTGTTACTTTTTTTCATACACTCAGCTTTGTTTTTTTTTCACCACAGTTGTTAAATAAGCATTCAATGCCCAAGTTGATGTCAACACAAATAGATCATATTGATAGCTTCGAGTATAAGTTGTACATTCTTAATATGCTAATGAGGATGAATGAAATTTTCAAGCACTATGTTCTGAAAAAATACAAACTTTTCAATACTACTATACCGTTTTTTTTGCTTTAACCTTGGTTCTTATGAACGAGCTCATCCGCCATTATCAAAATTAACATGGAATTCCAAGGCTGTTATGATCCGACATCAATGCCGATTCTCGTACTTGTTAGAGTACATGATGCCATCATACTTATTATACAGATATACAGTGGCCCAAAACATTTCCATTAACACTATTTCCTGGTTTTCAAGAAGATACGTATTGTAAAACGACAATTTCGGTAGCCATTACATAATCCGTTAAAATGCTTTAATTCTAGGCTGTGGCACATGGTAGCAAACATTTACCGCTTACCTGTTCTGTTACTTGTATTCAGATTTAACCTTTTTTATCACATAATCGGTTTTCGTTTTTTAAAGGGTGATTTAGACTTTGTGTTCCAGTGACATAGTTTTATCATGATTAACTTTAATATGACGTTATGATATTAAGGTCTCACCGTTTTATACGTATCGGTCCTTATTAGGATTATTCAATATCTTATCAGTGATGAATTATATTCTAGTTACGTATTTCAATTTTATCAACATCAATCATATAGATTAATATGGTGTGTTTTTCCGGATGTTAATTGGTGACAACAACATTACTATTCATTCTTTGGTATTTTTGTGTATGACTTTGTGAGTTTACCAATATACTTTACTGACATTGTTGTTCCAACATAAAAAGATCTGTACAATGTTGCAGAAAATCGTTTTTTTTTTTTTTTTGGCGAGTTGTTTGACAATCTGGTGGAACAGGAGCTGTGTCTTTAATGGTGTAGTTTCACTGAAATGAAGCACCAACATCAACCTGGAGACTGCACAGTTCGTCACCAGGCCAGGAGTCCACGTTGTCATTCAGAGCCGTTTCGTGGAGGATTTGTGCCAGTCTTCCTGGCTCTTTCATGGCTCGACGAGATGTGATGAAGAGAGAAAAAGCCATGTTTATTCGGTCATTGTGAAACCGGGACCGACGGGCTACCACGGTGTACATAGTTGGCTTGACTCCTGGACGTATTTGAATACTCCCAGCGGTTTTTCTACACCGCTGTTGGGGATCGTGGGAGCTGAACCCTGGCGTGCGTGATAGGAAGGACTCGTACTTCGACAGAGCCGCCGCCTCACTCTTGTATGATGTGCCTGGAAGCGGTGACAGGTGACGGTTCTGGTGGAGCCCCTTCGCCGTCACGGACAGCCGGCGAACCGACGCTGAAGGACATCATGTCGATTCTTAACAGTAAGTTCGACGAGGTGAAGGAAGAATTCGACATGTCAGAGACATTTGCGCTGGACTGCATGAAGAGTTGACCGAACTGAAGGAAAATGGTACAAATTTAAAACGTGAAATCAGTCTCTAAGGGAACAAAATGAAAAACTGTGGGAAAAAGGTAGATAACTTGGAAATGAAGACTGACGACTTAGAGGGACGGTCCAAAAGAAATAATGTTATCTTTTATGGCATTCCCCGACATGAAAATGAAAACAAAAGAGCAATGCGAAGGTTTAATCAGGGATGTGTTAACAGACAAACTGGACATGACACAGGACATTGAATTTGACCGACTTCACAGACTCAACAGAAAGGAAGACTCCCCTATTATTGGTCGATGTAACTTTTTTTCAAAGACAAAGAAAGAATTCTCAGTAACAGAAGAAAACTTAAAGGCACCAACTGTCACCGATCGGCGGTACTAAATCAGCCGTCCATGTGTTTGGAGTAATGGTAGTTCAGAAATAGAGAGCGTGTGTGCGTGTGCATATGTGTATATGTGTGTGTGTGAGCGTGCGTGTGTAAGATTTGGGGTTTTGGTTAAGGTGGAAGGTTAAGCTAGGTAGGGGGTTAGGAAATAAGACATACAATATTTTTTAGTTCCAATCTCCACTTGTTGAAGGGATGGAAGCGGAGGTTGGTTTCATTCCCGATTGTTACCCTTTTGTTACTTTGGTTTCTAACACCAGAGAAGGCGGGGCAGGATATCGCTGTTGTTGGTGTTGTCAAGTAGTGAGTTGTTGTGGTAAATTGTCGTGCTGTTGCACGATCAACAACACTAGTCCGTGGTCCGGCGTGTCAGCTCTGCGGAGGGATACGCTGCTCTGACCAATCGCTGTTTTGTGTTGTGAGTAGAGTTCGCTTGATTCCGACCAGGTCGGAATGCGTTGGGGTGGCTTCACTTCGGTCCCTGGTGTTCGTCGGAGTGGACGCGCCTTGTAGTTGCGGCGGCAGCGCCGTTAGTCGAGCTGAGTGACTTCGAGTCATAGTCAGTGCCAGGTCCTCGTCGGGTCTGGTGTGCCCTTGGCCTGTGCCGGGTTCTGTGTCGTCTCTGTTGGCAGCCACTTCAGCCGATTGCAGACTGGTGTGGTTGATCGTCTGTCTGTCCAGGTTGGTGATCCGTTATGTTCGTGGTGTTGTGGTCGTCGTGTCTTTGTATTGTGCCGGGTTCTGTGTCGTCCTCTGTTGGCAGCCACTTCAGCCAGTTGCAGAACTGGTGTGGTTGAACGTCTGTCTGTCCAGGTTGGTGATTTGTTTAGGTTCATGGTGGTGGTGTTCGTCATGTTGTCTTGTATTATGGCGAGTTGTACTGTAGTGGTCATGTTATGTTTAGTTGTATTATGGTTGTTGCGTATACTGGTTGTCTGGTATGATGTCGTCTTGGTTCTGTGATTGAAACTTGTCAGCCGGTTTGTGTTACCTTTTTTCTGTATATTCTGTAAGTAGTGTACATAGTGGTTCCTGAGTTCGATTGTCATGTGACGGTTTGGCTAGACAGTGTGGGTTAGATATAATAACCGTTGATGGACGGTGATGTAGATATTGGTTGTGATTAGTTCATGTTAATTTCAGGGGTCAGTAAGGAAGTAATACGAGGTTGCATTTTGTTGAGGATCATAGTATGAGTCAGGTGCAGATGTGTCTGCGTGAATCGTTAAGGGATTGTGCTCAATTTCAGTTGTAAATAGTAGTAGTTCGTTGAAATTGAGTAACGATTTCGGAGTTGACCTGCACAGCATTGGAATTGGTTAACTGTGCAGTGGGGCCAAGCTAATTGGTAGTCGAATGGTTTATACTGGAGTACGGTCGTGACTATTCAATTCATATTGGTGTCTTTTCACTTTCGTTACGAGTCGTGGTTCTCGACGCGGGTGTCGTGCGCGTGCAGACTGTATCTGTGACGTACGCGTTTGGTACAGGACAGTGAGTTCATATGGTTTAGAAGTGGTTTTGGTTTTGGTTTGTTTTTATTTAAGTAAAAGACAGTCGACAACACATGCAGGGATGTATGTGTGACATAATAGGGTTGGAGAAAGATATTTTTAGGTTGTAGGGAGACGGTCCCGTTATGAATTTTAGTAGTCGGAAAGAAGGGTAAGGTAAAGTTAAGGCGGGTAGCTCGGCAGTTGACAGGATAAAAACGGAGGATGTGCAGCATGTAATATTGTATAAAGTAGGTTGTGTTGGCATAACGAGGATAACTGGGTTATCTGACAAGAGATGACAGAGTGGGGTGCTGGATGGAAATTTTGGCGAACAAATCATGTGTTGATATATGATAATTGACAGTGCAAAGGGGTAAGAATATGAAGGATTATGGCTGCGAGCCGATTCTCTCGTATGAACATGCTAGAACTGTGAACCGCTAAGAGTTAAGTTTTTTTGTTTTTTTGTTTTTTTGTTTGTTTGTTTTTGGAAGATGTGTATTACGACTGATTACTGTGTGGAAACATTTCCTTGTGAGATTGCCCATTTCCTAGTTTATTTAGTATTTCCTAAGGGACCCATGGAGTCCGTGTTGGATTGCTTAGATTGATTTTATTTCTCCGAGAATTATGTGTGTCATAATTTCAGATGTGTGAGCCATAATTTCATGAGTAATAGCGTGGATGGGCTCAGGAGAATATGTTTTGTTGCTGTGGTAAGGGTTGGCAGGAAATGGATTCTGATAACCCAAAGTAACGGTTAGGGGGTGTATTCGAAATTCAAGGGTCACTCTCATGCCCGATGGAGGTAGGCAAGGGAGATGGAGAGTTAGTTTTACCATGTATCCTATGAGCCTTGATGACTCGGGGAGTAGCAAAATTACAGTAGTGCCTACAGTTGTGTGTAGCAGGTATCCTGTTTCCGTCCTGAGGCTGGGCCTGACCACTGCGTCTACTGCCGCGTGCCTGCAGGTGAGCGGCGG
>JAFLJL010001705.1:0-17500 GCA_018398815.1 Conus ventricosus | reverse complement strand
CACTTGCTAACAGGAAAACATTTTGAATAGGCTGTACAGACGTATTTGGAATGAATTTTTTCATTAAGTTACACACAAGAATGTGATCAGTTGATATGCTATGACCACATATACAATGTATATTTTTGACATACTTTGTTTTTAAACAATCCAATTTCCATCTACAGATCAAGGAACTTATCTGACGTCTACGATAAATGTTTTGATCGTACTTACTTAACGTGTGTGTGTGTGTGTGTGTGTGTGTGTGTGTGTGTGTGTGTGTGTGTGTGTGTGTGTGTGTGTGTGTGTGTGTGTGTGTGTGTGTGTGTGCGCGCGCGCGCGTGCGTGCTCGGGTGTATGCGTGCGTGTATGTGTCTAAGCATATTCTCTGTAAGTGGATGCCTGCGCGTCTGTAATAATGCGTGTAAGCGAAAATATGAATGATCATTGATATTGTAGATTCTAAAGTTTCCGCTGTTCATTCACTCTCTCTGATAAGATAGTGCTTGTAAGAAATAGTTCACTACGACTGTTATTACTATACGTTTTGAGGCCAGATCCTGTTGGACACGGATCAACTTTGTTCATGTATGTATTTGATTATTCTACGCATGCAACCATTAATTATTTGAGGCTACAATTTTGGAAGGACAGAAGGCTTGCTGTTCCCTTTAGCAATTCTTTTCCATTTAGATTGTCGGTTTCACTGATTTCATTTTGCATGCCAATTATAATAAAGAAAGGCAATATTTTCTTCCAATGGCAGACATTTTGGAAACGCAAAAATCGGATAAACATACTGAAATTGGATAAAAATTTAGATACTATGAATCATTCTGGTTAAATGAATAATTTTCTTGATTGAGACCAAAATTCAGTATAAAATAATCACAATCAGGCATCATTTGTCCTCTGTACTTGCAGTTTACAAATCTGGTGGCGGCCATCTTGGATTTTACGCAATAACTCAAAATGCTCAACTTTTACGAAGTGGCCTCCAACGGATTTGGATTCAGCACCCCAAAATCATGTTAGATCAACAACAACAACAACAACAACAACAACAAGAACAAAAACGTAATGTATACCCCAAAACAAGGTACTCCTAACTATCGCCTGGACTAACAAGCAGGTGTGACGTATTTCTATGTTCTGACACTTGTTGACACGCGTCACGCTTACTATGTTCCTTTGATTAGCATTCAGTCAGTTGCTAATTTTTAAAGAAACAATGTCTCCATTAAAGCAAGTTGACACTTGCCATGAAGAGTCACCTCCGGAAAACACACACACACAACACACACACACACCATCTCTCTCTCTCTCTCTCTCTCTCTCTCTCTCTCTCTCTCTCTTCTCTCCTCTCTCTCTCTCTCTCTCTCTCTCTCTCTCTCTCTCTCTCTCTCTCTCTCTCCCTGTCTAGCTCTCTGTCTGTCTGTCGGCCTCGCTTTCTCTGTCTGTCTGTCTCACTCTGTCTATCGTGCTCTCTCTGACTGTCTTCTGGCTCTCTCGCCTATATTTGTCTGTCTGTCTGTCTCGCTCTCTCTGTCGTGCTCTCTCTGACTGTCTTCTGGCTCTCTCTGCCTGTATTTGTCTGTCTGTCTCGCTCTCTCTGTCTGACTGTCTGTCTCGCTTTCTCTGTTGTCTTGCTCTCTGTCTGTCTTGTTATGTCTGTCTGTCTGTCTGTCTCGCTCTGTCTGTCTGTCTGTCTGTCTCACTCTCTCTGTCTGTCTGTCTGTCTCGCTCTGTCTGTCTGTCTGTCTGTCTGTATCGCTCTCTCTCTGTCTCGCTCTCTCTGTCTGTCAGTCTGTCTGTCTCACTCTGTTTTCTGTCTCCTTTTCTGTCTGTCTGTCTCATTCTCTGTCTGTCTGTCTATCTTGCTGTCTGTCTGTCTCGCTGTCTATCTGTCTCACTGTATCTCTGTATGTCTCCCCGTCAATCTCTTTCTCTATATATCTGTCTGTTTGTCTGTCTATCTGTCTGTCTGTCTGTCTCTCTCTCTCTCTCTCTCTCTCACACACACACACACACACACACACACACACACACACACACACACACACACACACACACACACACCATTGCGCCTCTTTCTCTCTCTCTTTCTCTGTCATTGTCCCTGTCTCTGTCTCTATTTCTCTCTGTCTGTCTGTCTGTTTATGTCTCTCACCCTGTCTCTGCCTCTGTCTTCGTCTGTTTCTAGTTTAGGTAAGCAAGAATCAGAGAGAGAGAAAGAGACAGCCAGCCAGCCAGCCAGCCAGCCAGCCAGCCAGCCAGCCAGACAGACAGACAGACAGAGACAGACAGAGAAAGAGAGAGAATTGGGGTGGGGGGCATTCTGGGATGAAAATATATTTGTCCTCATGGGGGGCATAATAGATATGGGGGGACACTTTAGATTGCCCCCCAGGGGGACGTGTCAGCATACCCAACATGTCCCCCGGGGGACATTCTAGCATGCCCAACATGTCCCCCGGGGGACATTCTGGTATACTGAAACGTCCCCCCAGGGGGGCATTCTGGGATGGGGGGCAATCTGGGGTGTTACACCGGCACATTCGCGCATGCACACACACACACACACACACACACACACACACACACACACACACACACACACGCGCGCGCGCGCGCCGCGCGCCCACACACACACACACACACACACACACACACACACACACACACACGCGCGCACGCACGCACGCACGCACGCACGCACGCACGCACGCACACACGCACGCACGCACACACACACACACACACACACACACACACACACACACGCACGCACGCACGCACGCACGCACGCACGCTCGCACGCACGCACGCACGGACGCACGCACGCACGCACGCACGCACGCACGCACACACACACACACACACACACACGGTTGCACTTACACTCATATGCACGCTAACTCCGTTACTGACTGTCACGAGTTTGTCACGAGGCCTACGACGATTGACCCGTCTAGGGTGGCGGAATTATTCATTTATTTATTGTCGTTGCTGTTGTCGTGTATCCGTCCCTTAATGTGGTTTGTAGTGCGTTTGCACCTTAATGTCGTTCAGCTCAGGTTAGGTTTACTTTCTCTCTCTCTCTCTCTAATTCCACTGCCCGTGCAATTCATCCTGCAGGTTCACGGGTGGCTGGTACCTTTCGCTTTCACTGGCTGTCTCTATCGGCCTCTCTCCTGTCTTTTTATCTGTCGCACGTGCATCATTCCTCTTAGGCTTGAGGTATGCTCACTGTGACGTAGCGTGGCATGTTGGCTGCCATCGCTGAGGCAGGTTTTCTCTTCACTCGAGCGGAAGATGTCTCTGAGAGCGCCTGCTCTGTTTTTGGGTCTACACCACTTCGTCGAAGGTACGGTCGGTACCTTCATCCCTACAGTCGGCCTGTAGGGGAGGGACATCACATCACGTCAACTCTTTTCCGCATCTGCTCTGCTGTCCTCTCGACCGGACAGAGGGTAGAGAGTCGCTTGACCCGCCACTGGGGTCAACCACGGGTAGCTGGTAAGCATCAGTTTCGTGGTTTATTTGTTGTTTTTTTTTTTGTTGTTGTTGTTAGCCGGCTAATTCTTCTCTTTTGCGCAATTTCTTTTGGTTTTCAAAATTATAAAAGAAATATTGGTTGAGACCACTTTTTCTGGTTAATTCAATCTTTAACCTGGCCAGTCAAAATTATATCTTAAAGTCTTTCTCCTTTTTATGCATCTGGTGATGCGGTAGTCGGCGGGGAAGGGGGAGAGAACGGTAATATGCCGCTTTTGGCTCACCCACTCTCAACCGGCCTTGGCCGGTCTCGGGTGGCCGACTCCAAAAGCGGCATATTACCGTTCTCTACTAAGCATGACTTCAATAACCAAAAAATAACGACCCTACAAACATGCATACTGTGTAGGGTTATCTGTTTTCAATACTAATTTACAAAACTTTTCAGATTTCAGTTTTTGCTTAATCCTGTGTTTTTCCTGATCATTCTCAATAACATCATTTTCACGCAAACATTCATCAAATGAGTCTCTGTCTTTCATGTGAAATAAAACTACAGTCTTTAATTGTTCTCTAAAGTTTTTTAAAACCGAGTTATATTTTTGACATAAAATCCACACAATACACACTGCAGGTGAGAGAGATTGGCTTATGCAGGCTGTTTTTTAAAGGCATGCAGTGAAGCGCGGCACTCCCCAGAGATTTCATAGAAGCATTCAGAGCAAGCTAGTGTCTCCACTCATGCACCGTTGGATTTGTAAAGCCAGTCAGCAGTTATGAATAGCGATCGATTTCTATTGCCTTCAGTTCTGAATAGCGAGATTTTTATAAGTGGTGAAAGGATTTTGCTCAGTCATTCCCGCCTGGGGTAAAACAGATATAGACATGTTTCTTACATTCACCTATCATAAGTCAAGATTTAATCATGTGATTATTAAAAAGACGTCACATCCGCCCAGCACTTAGTGTTGTTGACAACGGGCCTTAAGTTATCTCGTCATTTGGTGTTGTGGTGCTGTGGTGAATGGACGTGTTTTCTGTGAGAGAAGTGTTTGCTGGTAAAGATTTTGCTTAAACGAAATATTATCTATGTCTCAGACAGCATTTCTTCAGAATTAGAGAGAGAACTTCTGGAATCGCAAGTTGCTCATCAAATCTATTAGATTTCTCAACACAGCCATCAACTTTAATTCTACCTGACATGGATCAAGCTTCTACTTTTCAACAAGCTCAAAATCTCCCGTTACCACCCCCCCAACACCAACGGAATTGTGGACAGAGGAAGAATGCTTATTTTGCAAGAGAATCAAGACTACTTTAAAAAATGACAGAAATAATTGAAAAGATTAAAAGGGAAGGACCGCAGGATTTGCAAAGAAGCCTAAAAGAAAGCTTGAGCAATTGTTAAAAGAAAAGAAAGGAGACAAAAAAAGGAGAACAGATCTTTCAACGCCATAAGAATTACATGACTATCTTATGGCAAATCAGGCTGACATTCAATCAGCTATTTCCAGAGAAGCTTTTGCTGATCAGATATTTTCTGAAACAACAAATGAAGCTGAAATTGTAGAAAGACTACAAAAAGGGATGAGAAATTTGAGGAGGCAAGATGCACAGTCCTTGTTAATTTACGTTCAGTTTGGTAACTTTTTGATTTTGTGTAAACAATGGCAGGAAAATGAAGGAAAAAAGGGGAAAGAGAACGAAGGAAACATGGGCTGTTTGGTTGAAAGAAAAAACCGGGTATTCCGATGTTCACGCACGAAAATTACGTGCCGTTGCAAGTGTTCTTTATGGATACACAGGTTTTATGCTGTAGGCCTTCCCTTTCGTTTCATTTTTGGCAAGCTAAATGAAATCAAAGCCATGCTGCAAGTGCCAAAATTTGCGCAGTTCTGGAAACAAGATCCATGCATATCAAGCGAGCTCCAACAGTCCCAGTAAATAGAACCGTTCATGCGTGACGGCTGGATAGAATCAATATGCACATAGTATAGACCTGGCAAGTTCAGACGTCAGTTACTAAAAATACGACCGTTCACACGTGAACGCTAGCCTGCCTGCCAACATTCTTACTCCATGTAATGACTTTTTGTTCAAAGACGGCTGGATAGAATCAATATGCACATAGTATAGACCTGGCAAGTTCAGACGTCAGTTACTAAAAATACGACCGTTCACGCGTGAACGCTAGCCTGCCTGCCAACATTCTTACTCCATGTAATGACTTTTTTGCTGTTGTGGTTGCTGCTTCTTCACCTCTACCCCGCCAACGCTCCGCCAACACCTGCTACAAACTTTTAGGCTGCCTTTAGGCGGCCCCGGGGTGTACTTTATACAATTGTCTTGTTTTATTCAATCAGGCTTTTGTTAAATGCACTGGTGGCTGCTTTGAACTTGCGACAAAAGAGCCAATGAATCACAAAAACGCAAGCGCCGTCTTGCACCAAGTGGTGTTACACATAACGAATATAAGCTCTGTGTACACCACACACACACTCCCTCCCCTTCTCACGCCCACACACATGCACGCACTCCTCCCACTGTACCCGAGCTTTGAAACAACTTGACATCTTTGCCCTAAGTCACCCCAAGTCCCCCCAAGTCCTTAATAAGTTCTTAATCAAGTCGCCCTAAGAAGTGGTCCTGTAATTCCACTTTTTGGCAACCTTCCACTTTGAAACACTTGACGCCTTCACCCTAAGTCACCCCAAGTCACCCCAGACGCCCCAAGTCCTTAATTAAGTTCTTGATCAAGTTACCCCAAGTCCTTAATTAAGTTGTTAATCAAGTCACCCAAGTTCTTAATTAAGTTCTTAATTAAGTTCTTAATTAAGTCACCTCAAGTTCTTAATAAGTTCTTGATCAAGTCATCCTCAAGTTCTTACTCAAGTCAACCTAAGATCATAACTAAGTCATCCTCTAAGTACAACTAAGTTCTTATTCAAGTTATCTTATCAAAAAAAAAATACAATCTATGTTTTTATTTTTAAATAGTAGATGTCTAATATAGTACACACACGCCTCAAAAAACGCGTCATCGTCGAGGATGTCTTGCTCAGCGTCCTCTGCGCGAAATCGGTCAGCATAGATCTTAATGAAGTTCTTACATCCTAAGCAACCACATTGTATTACAATTCTGGTCTATGGTAATGTCTTTTATAGACCCCATGTCTTTATTTATTGACACCATCATTTTATAATACGCCATGTTCTATTTTTATCAAAAAAATTTAAATTTAAGTTCTTAAAATATTATTGCATCACAAATGGATCAATATGAACTTTTGTTGTTGGCGGTTTTGGGCGTGCTGTTGTGTTCGGCTTTGGTATTTAGTGGTGGAGATTGTTTTGGGCTCTTGTTTTTGCAGCGTTGTTTATATATTTTATAACCGTATAACCGCCCCCAGCAGCAGCAAGAGCACCAAAAATGGCAACAGTTTTAAGTTCAATATTCCATGAAGGCTTTGGTGCCCTTGAATCAACTTGTTCTGGTGTTTTTTATAGCCGGCATTGAAACAACTGTTGGCGGTGTTATGTTTTCATGATGAGTTATATTCTGTGATTGTAACATTAATTTTCTTTGTCTGTTCCACTCTGCTAATTTTTTTCCTGCTTCAACACGCCCAGGATGAGGATGCTTCTCGCTGGTCACTTTTTTACTGGATTCAATGTTTTCTGATTCTGCTGATTTTCTGGCTCGTTCATTTTGAAGGGAAAAAAAATCTATATGATTAAAAGTAATTAATCCCATGATTAGCGGCGATAACAATGTTCCAAATCTGTAGTATAAATCACAGCTTAGAGACTCTAATGACTTTGTTAAAACTGGATCTTGCGTTAAATCATACGTAAGATCTTGTTAGAATAAATGGGGGCAAATCTACTGACTAGTTTAGTGTACAAACTAAGAACCGTTTGCCGACGCTTTTCACCATTCTTGATCCAAGTTGCGCTTCATACCTGTTGTGATACTTTATAATGTCTTGTGGCGACATCTGTTGAATCTGTTCTATGCTGAATTCATTTCCGAGGAATGTTTTGTTTTTCCACATGTGCCAAAGAATACAGTCTTTCCTTTTTGGGCATAATAGCTTGGTCATCAACTTGTTCATTTGTAATCACAAGTTTGCAAGGAATGTTTAGCAGATCGTCGCTGTTCATGTTTTATTGCTAAATATAATTATTTTATTTTTTTAAAATGAGCGCTGAAAAAACTGTTGCCAACCTTGTATACCATTCTGCTGTTATTGGAGGTCTAAGTATAAAGGGTACACAATGCTTGGTAAAAGCTTGTTAAGAATTAAACCAGCAGATCTTGGCAAACTAGACTTTGAGGATTCAGCAAAGCTAATTGCTATCATTGCAGCTTCATTCGCTACGAAAAATTTTCTAGTCAAGCAAGGAATAATTCCAGACAGTATAAATATGTAAATAAAAAATACATTTTTAAAAAATGGCTTCACTCGTAATGATGATAGGAGGCGCTGTGGTGAATGCGCTTGCTTTTAGCGGAAGTAATTACGCGTTTAGTAAACTACGGGACGACGGCGAGAGAAAAAGACATAACAAAGCTGTGGGCAACTAGCCCCAGCACAAGATCACTATGAAAAGAGAGAATTGAGCAGTTAGATTTTATTAATAACACACTGAAAAAACAGGGGTATGCAGCTTATACATTTAAAGATGTTGATCAAGCAATAAAGAGTATTATCTAGTAACGGGCAAACCAATCGAGACATTGCCCCCCCCAAAATTCAGTGACTTTTATCAACCATCAGAAAAACAAAAGATGCAAGAAATCGTGTTTGTTATCTTTGGTATGACCATTGTGTATTTTATTGCACATAATATTGGCTGAATAAAAATGAACAAATCTATTATTCGCCAAAAGGATATTGGAAGGGAATCACGGCAATCAAAAAAGCTAAGCCAAGCAGCGGGAGTTAGTGAACAAACAGCAAAGGAATGGTTATCTAAACAAGCGATTTGGCAAATTTATTTACCTGCACCCAAACGAATACAGAGACCACACTTTATCAATATAATACCGAACGACACCCATCAAATGGATCTTCTATATTTACCCATGATACGATTAGACGAAAAAGATTTAAGTACGCACTTACAGTCATTGACATAGCTTCAAGATACAAAGATGCGGAACCATTAACACAAAAAAGTGCTTCTGCTGTTGCTGTTGCTATACAACTGATATACCACGAGGCCCGCTAACTTATCCTCGCATGATTCAAGTCGATGATGGAAAAGAATTTAAAGGCCAAGTGAATCAATTATTGTTAAAACATAGAGTTACCATTAAAAGAGGCATTCGGGAGTTCACAGATCACAGGCTTTAGTTGAAAACTTTAACAAACAGTTAGCTGAAAGACTTTTTTTCCTACCAGTATCACAGAGAGCTGATTGACAATTCTCGCAACACAGAATGGGTCAGAAGACTGCCCTCAGTTTTGCGCGCAATGAATAATGAAGAATTTAAAGGCCTAAAACCAGTACAAGCAATCAAAAAACAAACAATAGATGTTGTTGAAGGAGAGTCTTCATCCGGCAAATTATTTCCATTTGGTTTGAAAGTAAGGTACCTTTATTTACGGGGGAAGCAGAAGGGGACACTCGCATCAGGGCAACCGATCCAGTTGGAGTGTTGATCCATATGAAATAAAAAGAATTGTAAAGATGAATCCGCCCGTGTATTATTTACGAGAAACTGACACAACAAAACAACCAGCTCCTCAAAGATCTTTTGTGAAAGAAGAATGCAGATAATCCGCCAGACACAGTTCCAGTTGCTTAATTAATTTACGTAAATATATTTGAGTTTTTAAAAAAGGAAGCTCAGAAGGAAGCGCAGAATGAAACAAGAATGGTAAAGGAAGAGACTTGAAAATGGTACGGGAATCATTTGATGCGTGTAATGCTATTAGGGGAACATTTTCGAGGATTAATCAATGCATGCTAAATCATCCAGATCACCTACAACTCAAACCCCAAATTGGGAAAAAGAATATCTTGAAATAATAAAAAAAATTCGAACGCATAAAACAAACATGAGAAAAGATTTAAATGAATTGGAGGAAGCTATGATTGATCTTTTTAGATAAAGTTGATGAAAAATATAAACCTGAAGAATGTATACAATTATGCTGTCCTCCAATGTCCTATTGCATATGAAAACTCTGGATTAACAAACACACGTTTTGTGTTTGTTCTATCTAATGACTTCTTGTTACAACCGTTGTGTTGATCAGTAGATTAGATCGCAGTTTTTACGTTGTCATGATGAAAAGTTTATTGTCAAACAATGCTTCTTTATAGTTGTCATGCGATATGTTTGACTGTACAACGCTGCGAGATATCCCTTTTGCTTTCTTAATGGTTTTCTCCTGGCTTGAAATACTGTACATTTTCGATCTTAAACCAATAAACTCCTTAATCACCCTCCGGATAATTCATCCTTCATCTTTCCTAAAACCTTCTTATTAACGGATGAATGTAAAGGCGAATCTTTAGGGTAATCAGATGTGTCATACCATCCACTCGCTCCTTTAGCCCCTTCTATTTCCATGTCTTTTAGATGTCTTCAGTAGGGATATCTATAACAAAACTATCTGTATCTGTGTAAAGCACTCTGGACTCTGGATACAGGGGTTTAAAGTAGTCATAAAGAAATTCTAAACATCAAAAGCTTTGATAATTCTAAAACAGTAAACCCGATAAATACAGGCTTGTCTAATTGACTTTCTTTTTTTCATCATTATGCCAAAAAGCTGATCATGAAATCTTCTGAAGTCCTGATAATTAGGTTTAGAAGTTAGCTTAATTGCTTCGTTTTCTTGGTGACTAATCTAACGTCTTTGCGCTTGTGCGGATTCTCCATAGTCTTTCCGAAACAGCTGTTGTTCATCAGCTTGAAAAATTCTTTTTCTGAAGCATCTGTGGATTTAGTTCTGAGATCAGTGTTCTTCATGATGTATGGTTTCATGAACTGTTCTTGATCAAAAGCAATTATACGATGAACAGCTGTCAACTTCAAACCATGTCTTAAATAAAATTGTAGAAGTCTGTAATGACATACATAATTTTTTTTGCCTCGAAGATTAGGCACAAGTTTAGGCGGCTCTCTTGGATTCATCTTTAGACTTTCTGCTGTAATGGATAGTCATTATGCAGGTCATGGAGTTTCATGAGGATATTCTAAGTCAACTTCTAGAATAAGACCTCTTTTACGATCAGCTGTAAGAGTATGCAGATGTTCTACAAATTCTTGATTGTTTTTAATACCACCAGTGTACATTTTAAAGTTGCGTAATGGAAGCGATTGCGCATAGCCCTAACATACAGATTGTGTGCATCTAAATAACTGAGATGTTAGACTTTTATCTGATCATATGGTCGTCCAAGTATTTGTTTGTTTGCTTTACAGTATGGTGCGGACGCATTTTACTTATTTCCTCACGCAATCCGTTTTCAATCATCTGAAGCGTTGGTAATCTGACAACAAATCAAATAGGTACGCATAAGTATTAACTTTAGGGAAAGCGTCCCAATATCCCGGGCGCCAGAAATATAATGCGCAGGATCCTATGCTGTAATGTTTCTTGCTGTGTCTTTCTATTATATTTTCAGACAGTCCGCAACAAACATACATCGGCCATTAAAGTAGTGTCATGGTTAGTCTCCCATCGTTTTACAAATCTTACTTCGGCCACGCATTATTGAGCATGCTGGTAATCGGAATCACTGAGGCCTTTCCTCTGTGACAGAAAGAACGCGCGCCTTTTAGGGTGGAAGTGTTTCTTCGTCTCAAAACTTTTCCAAAACAGTTCATGTATTCTAAGGGTAAAAGCCCTTTCTATAGAGAGTGGGTCAATAATATTATTCCGTTATTGGGAGGACTTTAAGGACATTGCCAGCGCCTCTAATGATACCCTCCATCATGTGCTGCATAGAGTATATAAAGCATGTTATTCAATTAAGCACATGTAATTTTCGATGATGTGAAATGCATGACACCCTGAAGGAGTCGGTTACCTGCTTGCATTATAGTTGAGAGCTCAGAACCTCGCCAAGTTATGATATGAAGATGGGCAGCTTCCATTGTCTTAGGTTCTAACTTTAGTAGAAGATTGCATTTGTTATGCGCCGCTACTCTAAACCTTCAACTAATTGTTCATGGTCTCTTACTGTCAGATTTGTTTCCTCTACTGTGTTCCTAAACCACAAATCAACAATGTGGTAGCTGATTTATACTGTTGTTGGTCTTCGGGCGTATTATGATTCAGTGAATTCAGATTTTAGAAATCATTCGCACTGCTGCATGCGCTGTTATAAATCTTTCTAGCCGCATAGGTCTATGTTTAATTCTGGTGTTGAGATACACTTAGCGCCATCCGAACCTAACATAATGAAGGCAAATGAATCATATCTGGTGATTATCTTTAAGGACTGTTTTTTCGAAGGTTTTTGTGGCGCTGGCTTTCATAAGGAAACAATGAGTGATTCAAAAGTCTGCGTAACTACGTTTGGAGAAATTTTGCTGTTTTTTCTGTTCTTTATAACTAACTTTACTGACCTTCTGGGGGCGTAATTAGTTCTGTATTTACAGTCAACTGGGCCGATACCAATGTTTCTTATGTTCGCTGGCGGCTTGAGCGGTTGGATATTCTTGGTAAACATTTCTGCAGAATTTATTGTGTATGGGTAATTGCTTTGAAGTATACCGCAATAATCTACTCATGTTCGTATCATGTGTAATGCGGTACCCCAGCTGTGAAAACATCAGTTAGTAAGTCAACTGCTTTTTTGTTGGCTCGCCAATTGTTGGGCTGTTCTTGGACACTTTATGGGTAGTTGATTTGTTTCTTCATCCTAGTGTAACATTATCAGTTTTTGGTTTGTTTTGTTTGTCAAAATGCATCAATGAGAATCCAAGCAACAGAAAGGATTATTCCACTAAAGTTAAGATTCATTGATGTAAGGGTGATAGTTAGACACTCTCTGGTGCGTTTTTGCGGAGTAATGCTGCTTGCAAGAAACACACACATAAAACATTTGTTGTTGTCTGTATTCTTTATGTTAAAAAAACTGCTTTTTTCGCAACTATGCTGGTGTTAGTGGTATGTTATGACCTGCCTACAATCGGTGCTTACTTAGCTGTTGTAATCTGATCTCTAAGACTTCGCCCTCTGACCAACAGAGCCTCTCTTCTTAGCTTCTTCGGCTGGCTACATCAAACTGCCGTAAGCAGGTGGTCTGCCCAACCAGGTGTTAAGTCATTATGAGAAGAATAGTCTGTTGTTTAGTTGTGACCCGACTTCTAAATTTTTCTTCATTTATTGGTACATAGTCGTTTAAAACAGCTAACATTACTTTAACTGGCGGTCTTTGTTAGTTTACCGGAACTTGAGAAATAGCATGAGCAACACTTGCCTGAACGTAGCGGGATTAAAGAATTCTAGATCCTATATCATTTTGTGCTCTTGATTAATTTTCTTGCATTGTTCAAAAAATTCGTCTGGTCCTTTAATATTGCTTATCCATGGTTGAGGTTTCTTTTCTATCTCTATATATTTATTTAAATCAAAAAAAAAATAATTAATCAGAATCATATCACGGTCTTTTTGTGCTTGGACTCTAATAACTAAAGTATATAACGCCCTTTGGGGTTGTTAATGTGAGCTGTTTAGAACAGAGTTTAATGTTTCGTTTTCTTTTTTTAAACATTTCTTTTTTTTATCTGCTCGGGGTCTGGCTGTTGAGAAAAAAACTTGTCCTCGCCTTTCTTTGAAGATCAAAAACTTTTGTCTGTTGTTAGTCATCAATCGGCCTGTAAACGACCTAAATTCTTCTTGCGTAATGTTTGTGTCAGTAGTGGCTTTATTTATAATCAGCTTAAAGGAACTAAGTTTAGCTGTTATATGTTGAACCATAGCTGTGTGCTTTTGGAGTTTAGTTTTTTTATTTTTTGCTAGCAGCACTACTGCTATTGAACCTTAGGCCATGAGCTAAAGACAAACCACCCCTAGAGGTAAAGCCGCAGTGTGCGCCTTTGCCGTTGCCACTAAGAGACCATACTCGTCTGTGAGTGAGCACTTTTAGGCGAGCTTCCAGTTTTAACATAGTACAGCATTTAAGGAGCAGCAGTAACCTTCGTTTGGTTTTGCTGTATTTGGAAAGGTCCTGCTCTTTCCTGCTCTAGTACTTGCTGCTTTTTGTGTAATGTTGTTAATTGAAAAGTTTTTTTGCTAGGGTTTTATTCTATCCCTTCGTTTGACGACTCTGTAGGTAAATTTCAGGATTAATGCTGAATAGGACATGCTTTTTTAATAAAAAAATATTTTAGTATGTATATTTTCTATCTGTTATACTTGAATATTCAGCTGCGCAATATTATTAAAAACAAATTACATTAAGCGGTTTATCGAAATTCTTTTCTTTTATCATTGTGAATGTTTATTATGTCTTGACGTTCGCCCGCTTCCATGTTAATGTTATCCTCCGTTGACCTTAGGTCATTCCATAAACCGGATTTCGTTGTTAAATATTGATCAAGTCTTACGCTGTGAAGATGTAGATCTTTAGAAACAAAGGTCATCAGTTGGATTTTTCACCTCCCGCCTCCAAACAATTTCTTATTTCGTCAAATGTCTGATAAGTTTAAGCCCGCTAGCGTAGATTTGGTTAGGATACCCTGCAATTGGTACATTGCACGTTTGTTTTTTTTGGTTATCCAAATTTTCAGTTTGTCTTTCGAATGGTCGTATCTTCGCACAGCAAGAAAATTCGTTTATGCGATCTTGCTGTGGCCCACTCTAAAACTAAAATATTCATATAGATGTCTGCCTGCTTTTAGGATATTTAGAATGAAGAATTCACTCTTTCGTAATATATTGTAATTTGAATGAGATTGTTGCTCAATTAGCCTTGCTAAATTAGGGTGCTAACTACGTCAAACTCTAACGAGATAGTCAGAAATGCTGTACTTTGCATTCGGTGTCTGTTGATATAATAACACGTTTGTAGTCATTAAAAAGTTTGTGCATATGACATCTGTTTTTATTGCTCCTTGGAACATTATGGGGCATGCGCTTTTAACACTCAAAAATCTAGGGGTATGAAAATAGCGATTTCCAGACGCAGAACTTACGGGCTACAAACCTTTTGCGTTCTTTAGGTCTGCGGAGCCTATTCTATGTTTTAGTGTTCTTCATTTTCGAATTCCTGATACGCAAGATCAGCCCTTTTCAATCGCGTGTTAGGCATAAGTTCTGAATAGGTTAATAAAAAATATGCTGCAATTGTGTAAGAAAATATGTCTTGCCCTCAAGTTTTATAGAAATTTCTTAACGATTGCCCGCCCAGACCCCCCCCCCCCCCCCCCCCCCCGCCCCCAGATTCTGTAAACTGTCCTGTTTGGGTCTGTTGTTGAAGCGAGTTCTATTGTGAAAGTAGACGCGCAGAGCCTGGCACATTCCACTTCAATCCGCTCATAGGTCTGGAAATTTAACAGTAGAATTTGATACGCATCATATAGTAGATGGATTTATTTGGAAAACATAATATTCGATTATGTCCCTGCACGCCAAAGGGTTTCTTATCAGCTTTCTATGCAGGTCAAGAATCGAAAGCCATATGCTTGTGACATTTTTTTTATAAAACAAAATAAAAAGTTTATTATTAAAGGAACATGGCAGGATTGTAGGTGAAGAAGATTATGATGTTTTAGATCCTGGAGACGACATGAGTGATTTCCCTTGGGAGCAGCATCGCTCGGGGCTCTCATTGCAGGATGAATTAGTAGAAATCGGGAGTACTTACCATCAAGTCTCGTATAAATTAACAGAAAGTAAGGTCAGATCATTATACCAAGTTTAGGACATGAACATACCGATTTTTTATAGACCTAATTGATTTTGAAACTAGAACATAAACATTTGTTTGTGGGAAACGACCAAGGACAACTTGTTTCAGCTTACAAAACCTAAACGAGGACCCATCAAAGTTTGTATGCATGGATTACAATTAGACAAAGGTCAGTAGTGAGCGATCGAAGTGCCTTGGCATTGTTAAACCAATTAAGGGGGGAGGCAGTTGCTAAATTCCAAAACCCCACTTGCAAGATACTCCCACAGATACCCAAATACAAAACATGGAAAAAAAACTTTTTTTCCCAGATTTAAGTCAAACAGCGGGCGAAAATAATTGATGCAGAAACCAGTTTGTAGAAGAAACAGCGTTAAAAACATTTAATGATTCCCATTGCCCTATGCGGGAAAATAGCGGCATTTGATCTGCTTTGAGAAGTGCATCAGAGGCGAATTAACAACAATTTTAGCAAACTGGGTGAAGTAGAGGAGCTATATAAAGAGAAAATGATAAAAATCGTTGAGGCTGATGACGCCAACTTAGGGCCTGGTGTTAAAGTAAGAATCCACACAGCTCAAAAGAGGATCTTGAACAAGAGAGATCAGCCAAGGACTAGAAGTGTTGTCTACTAACCGAGAACAATTACGAACTCAAGTGAGTGGGAATAAGAGAAAAATATCCAAGAAATTTTATTTGAAGACACAACGTAGCAGTACGAATACGAAACACTATTTAGAGGATGCAGGGTGAGTTGGAAGAGTCACATTAGCAAAGCGTAATATATAAGCCTTAGGATTTGCAATAAGTACTATTGGTGGATGGCCTATTACAGGCGGCGGTGGTACCGGGTCAGTGCCTCCATTCGCCATCGCCTCCTCCTGATAAAGCTTGGGTAAAAAAACTGCTTGATCTTCTTGCGGGGTTATTAAAAAAATTAGCTGGTCAAGCTATAGATCTTTACCGGGTATTTAGGGGTGTTGTTAGCTGGACTTTTGTTACGGCGGGCAAAGTTAGTTGGCTTTATGGCACCGAGCACTTATGGACTTAGTTCTCGTAATTGTGGGTTAATTTTTAGTAAAATAAAGACCAGTAATCCTAGGCCAGTAGTTAATCAAGAACAAGTGCTGGGGTCCCTTTTCATATTCATGGTCGTTTTTTTTTTTTTACTTCTTCACGGCTTCAGGGCGTTGGGCCTCGGGGAATTGGATGACTTATTCTTGGGGTGTTTGTTTACTGCATGCTATTATTCCTGGCTCAGAATTTATTTCGTTTTTTACGACCTTGTGTTCATTTGCCTGCCACAAGGTTTTCTTTTTGTATAGTGTATTATTGTACCTACTGGAGTCTAAGGTCAGAAGGCAGCATGTATAACCAGCGCCAACAGCAAAGTTACTTTTGATCCTTGGTATTGTTAAACATTTTGGTTTCCTTTTGTGCTTGAAGGTTAAATCAACTGTAGAATATTAATGTGCGTCCTCTAAAATTTCTAAGTATTGTTTTTGTGCGGCAAGCCAGTAGAAGGATCTGTTATGCTCGATCTCGTTTGTGCTAGCGGACCTAGCAAACACCAAACGTAAGTACGAATAGAGTCGTTTATTCTTTCTATTCTGCTTGTGGTTAGGCTTAGAAGTGGTCTTAGTTAATGTTGTCCATGATGATTTATGCTCTTGCTCTATGGACCGAGGTGAAACAGTTGTGTATGGAGAGAAAGATGTGTAAGGAGGATTCCCAGTTCATACTTATACTTTCTGTGGCACGCCCAAAAAATAAGGGGTGCCTCTAAGCCATGATTAAGATTTCCAACTATTTCTTAAGTCTTCCTTAAACATTAATATTGAATTCGTTACAGTTCCTTTCAAAAGCTCATGTCTATTCTGTGCTAAATGGATTTAAACGGTTTGTCTTTGGCAATGGTGCGTGCTGTTCAGTCAAAATACGTCTGAAGGTTGTAATAAAAATGTAATCTGTTCACTGACCTTCACCAAAGGATCAGGATGATTGTTGTTGATCAGCATTCGACACTTCCACACCCTGTTGATGCACTAAACTACAGCAAGTTTAACAGGTTCTGATAAAACTGATCTCGGATGACTGAACCACACTTTCGCGATGTAGTATTTTTTAATAGGAGGAG
>JAFLJL010001704.1:0-33533 GCA_018398815.1 Conus ventricosus | reverse complement strand
TTAAAAAGACCCGCGCCGCACTTGCCCAAACTGATCGTGTAAAGGGCCAGCACATCCTCCGCGGTGAGTTTCTGGCCGCCGCGGCCACAGAGCGCGGGTGTCGCGGTTGATCGACGGCCGGCAGCCACGAGCGAGTGCATTGAGCCCACGACGGCCTGCTGCCCCAGGTCGGTCGGCAGGGCACCCGGTGGATCACAGAACAGCTTGGTTCGGAGTTTCTGCGCCGCCTGACGCCAAAGGAGCAACGGCAACTGTGCCAGCGACTTGTACATCGGAAGCCTCCTGCTCTCTCCGGCATCCGTCAAGCCGGCGTTCAACAGGTGCCTGTCGACGTCCCGGCCTGCGGAGGTGCCGACGCAGCGCGGCGCAACAGCGCGCGAGCATCTCGCGCGTCAGGGCTGTTTTACAGCGCACAGGCGTCATCCACGTATCGCACACAGACGGGCAAACTGATAGGGCAAATGACGTCGCGCAGAACGACGCCAAGCGTGCGGGCCGCATCGCTTCGCGGCGTGACTCTTCGGCCTGTATGCGCCGTTGGGTTGATCAGCGCAGCGGCCTCTGCTTGCTTGGATGCCGTGAGTGGCACTGCCGTGCACGCTGGTTGGCGGGCCTTCGAGGAGTCCAACAATGCATAAGCTTGGGTCCGACATTCTCACATGGAAACGGCTCAGGCTCGACGGATGCGTACTTGGCACAGCAGAGCGCTGCATGCACCCACAGCAAGAGTGTCTTTTGCTCCCTGAGGGCTTTGCCATCAAGATCGACTGCCAAACCGGTCACGTGATAGCGTTTCGTTCCTTGATTGCTCGCGCTGTGGCGACCCTCAAAAGGGCTTAAACAGGTGACATGTTGGCGTCTATTGAATCTGATGCATATGAGGCAACTGGTCCATTGATTGCCCTTTTGATACCGCTGGTTACGTTGGCATCCCCTGATTAGGCACCGGCCTCAGCAGCACACCATCGGATCAAAAGGGTGGGCCTCCAACAGAGCCCTGTGCCGGGCAGCAGCATCCTAACGTCCAGCCACGAGAGCAGGTCGGGCAGGTACCGGTTGCGGCGGCAGGGTATCCTGACTGCCAACACGTGTTTGCGGGCAGCTTCAAGTTCTGTGGGGGCACATGGCAAGAGGGGATACAGCGGGCCTCTGCGACCTGTGTGACGTATCTTCTCGACTCAGCTGCCGTCTGCACGGCACCTCACGCTGTGGGTCTAGGGCACTGCCCTTGAGATATCCTCACAGGATTCTACATTGTACATTTTGCTGCCCCCTTGTGCCAGCCTACATCTTTGCAATTCCGTCGGCAATTCCGAGTATGTGACCGAAGACCCTCTGTGTGGCCAAGTGCTCGAATCCGCTCGTTGCGCCTCCCACCCAAGAGCCACTTGTTTCAATGGCTGCTCGACCCTGCTCAGCCACCCCGCCCCTCTGGTTCTCTCTCGTCACCTGGCTCTTGTGACCCTCGCTGCGCCCGCGCCATCAGCCTCCGAATCCGATAAAGCGTGGCCAGTCCCCACTGACCACAAATGCGCTCTTTGTCGCCCATGCGGGTGTGCTCAGGCCGAATGACCAAGACGGCGCCACACGTCAACGACGCAGTCGCGGCGCATCACCTAGCCCTGCCGAGCGAGCGGCATACCATGGCATGGTGCAGATCGTCTGGGTGCAGCTGCCAGCCACCCTCGCACTGGACTGAGGGCTATTGGGGGAAAAGGTCATCGCAGCCATATGGCCAGCTTGGTTCCGCTGCACAGGTGTGGCGAGGTGGGTAGCGCTTCCAGCCACAGCGAGCCCGCACCACAAGCGACACTGTGAAGCCGCGCACGCCTCCGGACGCGCTCCGAATTCCCCTGGAACCTGCCGAGCAGGACGCCGCGCGCCGCAGTGGCGGTGTGCTAGCTGTAGGGGTTCGAGGGGGGGGTCTGGGTTGGAGCAGCGGCGCTCTTGGTGCTTGGATGCTGCGTCCCCAGCGCGGTGATTGTGGCGCCCTGCGTGCGTATGCACTTGGATGCTTGCGCAAGGGCGCAAGCAACGGCGCTGGGGCCGCGTGCTGTGGCGGCTTGGCAGTTGGACCTGGCCACATCGGCCTTCGTGCCGATCGCAGGCTGCATCGCCACGTTGTGCTTCTGCGCGGAATCATGTGAAAGGACGGCCAGGCTCATCTGATGGCATTGCAGCGCCACCATCAAGCGCAAGTACTGTGAGACGTCCTCGTGGCCGTAGTCGAAGGCCTTGTCTGCCCCCTCATAGTCGCAGCATAGCACGGTTTTGATCACCCCACAGTCGGAGCTGTTGGGCTATCGGGGCACGCTGGGGGAAGGAACTCATGTTCGAACACGTGCGCGAACTTGCGCACATCGTACTCGGAGGGCGGCGGCGCCTTGTTCTTAATGCTCCAATCGTCGGCGGCCCATCGCACGAAGGTGCAAACGATGTGCGAGTTGACGCCGCCCAGCGAGTCGTAGTATTCGATGCGCTTGTCGCGAAAGCTTGACTCGCTCGAATTCGCTGCGACGCACACCCAGTGGATGTTCAAGTGCACAGGCGCCACAACCTTGTCAGCGTCGCAGATGCCGCGGCTACGGCCTACACCGATAGCGCCAGGGGGTGATCGCCGCGCGGCCGGGCGTGCTCGGCGCCGGGCTCGCTGCGGTCGTTCCGACGTTAGCCGACTCGATGGGGCGATCTTGCACTGCTGCACTGCTGAGTCAGCTGCCCGACCGGGCAAGCCGCAGTCTCGATTTGGTGGTGTTGCTATTCTCGTTGCCAGGCGGGACACGAGCCTCATCTTACGTTTCCCAGGCACACAACACGACCCATGCGGCACGATGCAGTGCGGGACGCCATGCGGCGGGCGGGCATCTCTTCGTCCCGGAGCCAGGCCTTGCGGCGCATGCATGACGAGGGGAGACTCGGTCAGGCGGCCCACGCCGCGGAGTGGGCGACAGCACTGGGACATCATGGCGGTGCTGTACAACGCCCAGGCGGTCTACGGCTCTTCGTGGTCCACCTAGGCTGCAAGTCCTTCCGCAAGGCCGCTGCCGAGGCCGGGGGAGGCGCCTTAGCTCAGGCTGAGCAGGTCAAGGCCCGCCATTACGGCCAATGGGCTGGCGCATCGCAGGAGTTTGGGCCGCTCGGCCGAGGAGACACATGGTCAGATCGGAGCACCCTTCATGCGGCTGGTCAAGGCGTTAGGAGAGGGCTGTACCGCGGGTTGCGGTTTGTTCCACAAACCACTAATTCATCACTGTTGTTCTGCCGCGAGGAGCAGACCTTGCCTTTATGCTTGCACAATTCAATGGGTGAGCTTGGCCGTGGGGGGCTTCTACGCCCGCGGGTACGGACCACGTCCTTCGTTGAGGGCCTGGCGGTTCCTCGACAGACGTGGGTGATGAGCTTTGATTGCGTTTGATTGTTGCCTTCGGGTGGCGTCACGCTGTTCTGCTCCTAGCGTTCTGTGTTATCTGATCGACTCTGTGGTGACTTTGGCGGCCCTTGTCTACACCGGTATACAGGGATTGCATCACGCGCATGCCAGCGCCCACAAGGCTCGGGCACGCCCTCACAACATGCAGGCCCGCTCACGGCGCCCCTTGCCTATTTAACACACAACGGGGCCCACAATGGGACCCGGAACTGACCCTCTTCAGGGCGCCCCTTCTCAACACGGACTCAATCACGGCGCGCACACGCAGCTGAGCTGGCGAGCCACAATGCTTAGACCTATTGTGGAGGGGGATATTCCAGGCGGAACTCTCTCTGGAAAAACTCTGAGCGTCTCAGGACATGCGCACTTCTCGTCTGTTGTGTTGAAGGAAGGGTGTGCAGTTTGGGTCATGGCTGGCCCTCCTTTTCGACCGTGCTCGACGCTACATAGCGCTACCGTCACACGCATCAACACCATGTACCATCTTGTCTTTGAAGCGTGGTCAACGCGAAGCAGCCCCCAAGCACCGCACATAGCAGCACCGGAAGTGGCGATATGTCGCGCAGGATACGAATTGTCACTTCTGCGGGGACATGTTCAGGCGAAACTCCAAGGCTGGCATCGCCTCTACATTCACATCATCGCTACCGGCCTCTGGCCAGAGCTGTGCTGGCAAAAAATTATCAGACCCACAGCCCGAGTACGTTGAAGGACTTGGGGTGCTGCCACAGCGCACGACGCCAAAAAAATAGGGGTTTTTCCCCCTCAGGCACGGACCGTCACAATGTACCGAAAGGTGCCGTATTCGACCCCATGGTCACGATGCGGTCGACTTGTCGAGCGCATTGCGCCCGGCCTTAGTACGGAGGGCCAAAGTGCAGGATGGTGAATGTGGTAGTGTCAGGTTCACTTTGTGTAGTCTGATGCACCTGCTCGCATGGGGGCCAGGCGCCTGCGTTCACATGCCAGTTGAGCTCCCCCGGCGCGCGCGGGATGAGATTGACCAGAGCAAGGTGGCGCATTGGCAGGGCATTTACGGAATCCGTCACTCATGCAACACCCATCGCTGCACAGGACTTATCACGGCATCGCACCGCGCGAGGCGTAGCCAGCGGGGTTGGCTTGTGCTCTTTCATGAGCTTCTGCACCTCTTGCCCAGCTGTGTGTGTGCTTCCGCTGCCATAAAGATCCTTTCTGATGCGCGTGATGCGCAAGATTCCTGCACCTCCGTGCCCTATATTTCAAAGTCTATTGCAGCGTAAATCGCTGCTGCGCCACCTGGTGAGGGTGCGTGCCGTGCGAGAACTTGCAAACTTTTGCAAGCCAGCGCTCAACATGCGGCAAGCCCACAGGAGCATGGGCAGATTGATGGGCAGTGACTCACCAGCACCAGTAGAGGCAACATTCGACAGATAATCGCACCGGTGATGCGATGGATCTGCATGTGCCTTGCACATGGCAGCCCTCCCCTGCCCAAAAACTCTTCGTCCATATCTTTGATATGCTGCAGACCCGCACCAAGTTGCACGCACCATCCGTTCACAGGACGAACAGAGGAACGCCTCCCTTGTAAGCGCCACTGACTGGCTGGCGACCACGCAATGAGTGTGACCAAGCCGTGGGCTCTTGGCGCACAGAAGTCTGGGGGCAATGGCCAGCACTCACCCCAGAGCGTATCGACGCACTGTTTCGAGGTCTATCACCAGCTCGTTGCCCACGACATCATGACGTTGCTTGTGGGAGCTAGGACGCTGGGTAGTCACGGCGTGCAGCGGCGCCGCCATGCTGAGTGGAAGGCGTGTTTGTACATTTCTGTGCTGGATGCCCCTCATTGCGTCTGTCTCTTGCTCACCGGCGAGTAGGCCCATGGCCAAGCTGATGACTGAATGGCAGCCTCCAGGCTGTGGCCATGGCATGCATGATCACGCGGACCCAAAACGATACAAGGACCACTTCGACCCTTTCGGCATGCGTTGAATTGACGTGGTTGTCATTCCGACCCGCAAATGTCGGTGCACGGTATTGGGGGGACCCCGTTTCCTTCCAAAGGCAAGGGTTGGCTGGGAGTGGAGAGGCGCACTCGCACCTCGGCAGCTTAGGGAAGGTGGACAATCGATGTGCATGTGCAACAGAGCGTGACGCTCCTTACTCGCGCCCATCTACTCGCAGCTGACACGTGAGCTTGCAAGCTAAAGCACTGCCACCCTCCTCCCCCACGTTGAAGTCACAGTTGCATCTGGAAAGGGCGTGCAGCTCCCGTCAACGTCTGTGCTGCAACGTGGACGCCCAAAATCGTGGCAAAAGCGGGGCTGTGCAAGTGCTCTATGTCAGAGATTGAGGACTGCTTGGCGAATGCCCTCGTATCATGATACGGAAGATGTTGCTTTGTTGCCCGCCAACAATTGCGGCACTAGCACGGCTGGCTGCACCAGCTCGCAAGCAAAGGGGCTGCTGCTGCTGCTGCTGCAAAGTATTCGACCTCGTTCAGGGGCTCGGCGAAAATGTATATTGGCCAACTTCTGAGATGAGTGTATACCGCCAGCAAGCACCCGATAGCACGTCCACTGCGCACACAACAACCCTCCTTGTGCGCTCAGACGAGGAGTCGCAACTGCATCGGGGATTCGTGCGGAGGAAGAGGCTTGTGCTTGCAGCCTGGCAGGCAGGTGGTCAGTGGTGAGTGCAACAACGCCGCACCAATGGCGCCGGGAGGGTCGCGTTTGACGATGTGTGCATCGGCCGATGCGAAAGCTGACACGCGGGTTTGAGAGTCTGCCAAACACCCCTCATGGCCACTGGGGCGCTGCTGCCACTAAGCTGTGGGGACGTCCACTGTGCGTTTCCATCATGTCACAGCGGTGGAACAGTCCGGACGGACAGCAAGCTTGCATCTCGGTCGTTCGTGCATTGTCTGCGCAAGCTGAAACGCTTGGCAATTGTACAAAGCTCTTGTGAGTGCACTTCGAATTGGACCGCTGGATCGGCGAAGCTGTCACGGAGCTCCGGGACAGCTTGCTCTAGAAGATACGTATGCAGCTGACGCATAGAGATCTGGGCGCCGACTCGAGCTGGTTTTTTGTGTTGATCGATTGCAGACCACATTGCTGCGTTGCATTTGAAGACCGAACAGTCCGGTCGCACTGGCAATGTCCTTGGGAACTCCGGCGGTGCCCGCAACGCGCGGCACGGCCCGGCTAGAATGGCATCGCGCTCACGCCACATGAAAGCGCAGGATGCTCACAGATTGTTTTCTGCTGCTGTGCGTTGTTGCAGCAAAGGTGTATGGCAGCTCGCGCGTGGAGGCCTGGGAGCGCGCTACGCCTTGGTTGCCGCGCTGCAGGATGGCTGACACGGCTGTTGCCGGGACCGGCAATCGCAGCTGATACTTCGATATGAAAGAGACTGGGCCAGCCGTGCGGGGACGCCCCGGCGAACGGCCGGGGTGGGCGGCCCTGCGCCTGAAGCAACTAATGTGGGGACCTCGCAGCCCCATGCGCCTCGTGGAAACACCACGGATTCAACTGATGCCGGCAACCTGACTGCCGAGTGATGGTGATGGAAATCCTGCTGGCGAAGCAACTGGTGCGGCCGCCAAAACGCAAAGCGCGATTTGAAGCGTTGAGCGGTCCAGGCGCAGGCGTCATCGATCGCCGGGGCCGACAGGCAGCGTGCGTTTCAATACCTTGTATCGCGCACAAGGGTTGCAAACTTGATATTAGTTGCTACCAGAGCCGTGTGCGTTGCACTAGAGTCGGCACCTTGTTTCGTCCAACATGTCGTGCCTGCTGCTCTGTGTGGGGACCGTAGTTCCTGAAAAGCGACTCGATGCCAAGTTGCTGCTGACTGTGAATGTGCTTGTCTCACGGACGTGCCGCGCAGTGGTCCTGGAGCGACAAAGAGCTCCGCACCTACTGTTGCGCACAGGGACTTGCCGAAGCTTAACACGGCCACTGCCAGGCCTCAGTGGCAAGCGACGAATCTCGTCATACCCGCTGAGACGACATGGGTGCTTGGAATCACGGGCTGCTGATCGCTAATGATCGCTGCGGGCTCAGTGTCAGCGTTTGCAGCCCGATTCCCATTAATTGTTCCCCGCTTGCCATTCACACCCGGAGCGCTCGACTCGCGCGCGCTGCGACGCACGCGGGCCTGACGCCGGCGCTGCAGGTGATGCGTGCAGCAGTTCTTTTCGGTCGAAGCGGGGCCAAATGAAGAATCCCTTGCGCATATATCAGCGGCTCACTCGCACGCTCACTCGAACGTCCGACGCCGCCCACGGGCGTTCGAAGACTGGAAGGGTTCGCGCGTGTCTGAGCAGCTCGACGTATTTCAGCAAGTGCGGCCGCGCCGCCGATTCCGGTCTGGTGGCCTCGCGGTCGCATCATGCATGCCCCGCTCGTTCCCCGAGCGCGTGCTGCCGCTCCAGCCGTAGCTCATCTGCGCGTTGCTGCCATGCTTCGGGAGATGGGCTGTGTTGCGCTCTGTCCGGAGCGAACAGTGATAACGATGGGTCTCGCAGCGGCTGGGCCTGCAATTGCGTCGTTCATGGACAAGCCAACACGTCGCGATCTTGAACATGCCGGGCTGACTGCATCAGTGCTGTTATTGTGCGGAGGGCGTGGCGCTTGCATGCAGCTTGGGAGGCGTGCCTCGCATCGGGGCGCTGCGCGATTCCGTGCGCATGCGCCACACACTACAGCTCATCAGCACTGAATGCCACCTGCAGGAGCAGCTGAAAAGACTGGCGAACGTGGACGGCAAAGCTCATGCTAGCCGCCTGCCAGAGGAGCCCACGCCCATAGCAATGCTGGCAACTCGAGCTTTCGCGTTCCAATGTGTCCAGGTGATTGCCGAAAAGACCTGCCCTTTCTCACTTCGCAGCTCAAGGTGCCGCGCCAGAGCTTGGCAGCAGTGGTGGAGGGCCAGAGCGGGGGGGCGGCGGCGGTGGCGTGTGGAGGCGGCGGCCCGGTGGGTTTGGCGGTCGCTGCCGGGGGCGGCACCTCCACACCTCCTGGAGGGCACGAAGGGGCAGGGGCAGTGGGATGATGATTGAGCCCCGCCGGGCCCCATGAGGATTGCATGGCATGGGACCGGGTCCATGATGATGATGCCAGGCCACGGGCAGATGGGCCCATTGCCAGGAATGTTGATGCCTCTTGATAGCATGATCCACCCCTTTGGAGGCCGTGGCGGCGGCCCGATTCGCGGCATGCCGCGGCGCATGGCGCAGTCCAGCAAGCCCTAGGCACCGGGACTTTTCGGCGCAGAACAGTGGCTGCATGTGTCGTATTGAGGTTCGCTGTCCTGGGCGGTTGGTCTTTTGACATGTGCTGATTCGCTCCAACAGCCCCGCCTCCTCGCCGCTGGAACCTGATGTCGCCGCGCCCCATCGTGATTGCCCTGCATCGAAGCCTGCTGTGTTAACGGTTGGTGTGGTGGCAGCGGCGATTGGCATCACATCACATGGCTGTGGTTTGCAGGTGCTCACACCTGCACGCAACTATGCACCCTTTGTGCACCCCCTCGCCGCGCTCGAGCTACTGAACCTCTTCGACGCTGGCGTGGCCATCGGTGGACCAGATGGATGGCGGCGCTTGGCAGCAGCTGGCGGCCATGCGCCGCGGGCGACGGCCGTTGACCTCGTCACCGTGGTGGGACACGCCATGCAAGACCCAAGCAGACGATTCGGAACGTCCACGCGTTCTTTCCGCCCCGCCGCGAAAGAAGCGCGTTCCAGATATCCTGCAGCGGGCGCAGGCACTGGACGCGCAGATCGCGGCGGTGGCGAAACAAAGTACCCATCACCACTCGACGCCATGGGGTGCCCGGTCTGTTGCCCATAGTGAGCTGCGTAGCATTGCGAGATTGGACAGGATACCGAGTGATGCAGCCCTTCACCACGTGCGACGATTCATTGGCACTGCTCAGCTCAGATGTGGTACATTTCGCTGCGGTGGAGGCGCTGGCAAACCGAAGCAGGGGTTGGTGGCGGGGAGGTGGCGTGTCGAGAGGGCGCAGCCTGAGACAAAGCTATTGAGCTCCAGTGATGCGGGGCTTGCACATGCAAGCAGCGCCAGCAGCAGCAGCAGCAGGCGCAGGCTGGCGGCAACGCCTGGCAGCTGTTCGGAGGCCCTACGTTCGGCTACACAACGCAGCAGGCGCCTGCCCATGGTGCAGGGAACGAGCGCATGCACGGTGGGCAGCAAAGCATGCAGGGTGTGCTGACGTCAGCAGGGCAACAGATGGCGGGAACATGATGCTGACAGCAGCCGCAGATGCAGGGCCAGACCCCCCCCCCCGTGGCAGTTCGACACCGACTCGATGCAGCAGCAGCAACAGCAGCTGCAGCAGCAGCAGCAGCCAGCAGCAGCTGCTGTTTGGCATGCAGCAAGCTTGCCGCAGCAGCAAGCCACAAGTGCAGCACATGGCATTGCAGCAGGCGCCGATGCAGATTCAAGGCCAGCTCGCGCATTCGACAGCAGATGTGCGATTGCACGCGCCGCAGCAGGCACAGGGGTACGTACGCCATGCAGTCATCTGGCGGCTACGGCTCGCCAAAGCACAGCTGCGGCCGCGGGGACGTGGCATCCAACTGGTGGCTTATGGCGTCCAGAATGGCGCATCTCGCAAGCTGTGTATGCATCAGGCTCTCGTACGGGGTGGCGTCCAGGGGGGCGGGGGCGCGGGGGACAGCTATACAACCCGCGCAGGGCAGCGAGCAGGGGCCCGGTGTGCTAGCGCACAAGGTATGCCGCCCGCAGACACAGCTACGCCTGAGCTTGCGCAGAGCGTGCAGCAGCGCATTCTCGCAGCGGTGGTAATCAAGCGGCTCGGGCATTGGTGCGATTTGTGCACTTTGATGTGATTGTGTGCGGCGAGCTCGCAAAGCGGGCCGTTGCCGCGGGCCTGGGGCGCTGGCACCCATTAAAGGGTGCTGACCTGCCCAACGCGAGGACTCCGCGTCTGGTCTCACACCATCGGCGCACCAGTGACGGGGACGGGGGCCTTTTTGACCATGTAACGTGCTTGCTTTGTTCAGCACGAAGCGCCGGGGGGGACCAGGGCCACGTATGCGACGCTTTGAAAGTCAACCCGATTGATGGCGTGTTCTTGCATGTCGATGGACTCAGTATCTGGTCTTGTGCCCCTGGCCAGATCTCGTCTGAAAATGGGAAAAATTGCTCCTCAATGGTCAACCCTTGTTCATTTCTAGGGGCGGGAAATGAGGTCTCGACACCCCCGTACCCGGCCTCTTCCGTGCCCAAACAAAAACCTTGCTGCAACGGGGGGGGCCATAACCGACGGGGCTGCAAGCGTTCCGCAAAAAATAAAAAAGTCGGCAGTGCCCCCCACAGGGGGAGGCTGCGACCCTCGAGTAGATGGGCGTAGAACGCGCGAAGCGACTCCATCATCGAGGTCAGCGCAGCTGCCACGCACCATGGCATTTCGTCCCGCGGACGAGGCGTCAGAAGTCTGCAGCAAAACGCCCCGGGGGCTCGATGACGTCCTTCCGCCCGCAGGAAAATGACGGCCTGCACAGAGAACCATCCTTGGGTGGAGCCCGGGGGCAATGTCGGCACGCCAAAGGGCGCTGTGCACCCGCACTGCATGAACACAGAAGAGTACAACGGCTCTTTGACGAGACCACTGGGCTACGGTGCCCCCAAAAAGCCCGGATTCGAGAGAAACCGTGCTGGGTCAAAAGGCGAGGAAAGCCGGGGGGAAGCTGTGCGGGCAAGTCGCGCACCCCTGCGCCATCGTGGCCCGGGGTTATGTCAGCGCTTTACAATCGGCCGCGCCTTGATCTCGCCGTCTCCACCCGGGACGCTGCTGGATGCTGTGCTGCCCCTAATTGGCGCTTGCGGCGGTATTTTATGGGGCGTTGAGAGAAGGGAGCCGTCCCCGCCGTTGGAGATGGTTTAAGGTGCCCCCCCACATCTCATCGATGGGGCGTGCTTTCGCCGCCTTCTTTCCCCCCGTCACGATTGTCTGCACCGCCAACCCTGTGATGCCAGGGCCCTGCTGGGAGTGTGGTCACCTTACACAAGAATTGCTCATGCACTTCCGGCCGAGATTGCCCCGTACGGGGCCCGGTCCGCCTGACAACACGCCAAATTAGCTGGAAGCCTTTGCCACGAGGAAGGGGGCATGGAAAAAAATTTCCCTGGGAGGCTCCGTTTTAAGGTTTGAGGAGCGCACGCAGGAAGGGGGTACGCCCTTCTCCACGCGGCGAAGCGCAGTCCCCACAGCGCACCCGGCACCACGGGCCCTTTGGTGTCCCCCCGCGATGGAGATGTCCACGTGTCCCGGTAAATGTTTCGTTTTCGTCGAGACGGTTCACGGCCGGAATTTGCTCTAGGCGTGGAGGCAGCCTTGACGAAAGGGGGACGAAGCCGAGCTTAAAAAACCGGTACTGAGGAAAGGTGTCCTTGTACTTGGAGCGCATGGCCAGATGTGGTCGTCGATCTCGGGTTTAAAGTCGTCAGCATCCTACCTGCACGCACACCCTTTGACCACCACCCCAAAAAAACACCTCCACATCATTGACGCATGCATGAGCGCCCGGTGACGGTCTTTTTCCTGCTGAGGGCTGCATCCCCACAACATGTTGGTTTGGACGGGGCAGCACGTGTTCTGCGCTCCTTGGGGGCGCTCTGCCAGCGTGCCCGTTAGCCGCGTCATCTTCACCGCCCCCGCCCGTGGGCCGGGGGTTCGCAGGCGCAGCCGCCGTGTCGCCTCCCCCCTTCTCCCACGGTGCTGGGTTGCTCTCTGTGGCTTTGGGGGCCCGCTTCCTCGTTGGACGGGTCCGCAGGGGAATCAGGGAAAAGGGCCTTCGTGCCTGCATGGGGTGCCCCTTTCCGGCCGTTTTCCAAGCGCGTCCCCGATGAGGACTGCCATGGGCAATCAGGTGCCCCAACGATGAAAACGCCAGAGAGTGGTGGTCACCTATTCAGCGCACATGGGAGATGCAGCGTTGGGATGCCCCTGCGCGGCTTGAGGGACCTGCGTGGCTTTAGGCACCACCCGTTGGCAAGTGCCAAGTTTTTAAGGGGAAACGCACCCTGCCCCACCCCCCCCTGCGTCTCTGAAAAACCCTTCTGGGTGCCGTCTGCTCGCGCTCGGCGCGCCCCCCACCGATTTCAGCCTCCCACACGTCAACCCTTGCTACGGGTTTACCAAACAGTGACAGTATCACCCCGCCGAGGTCGAGCGGTCGCACAGGGGCTTGGAGCCGTGTAGTTACGTCAAGCTAACCTTGTGGGTTTCGATGCCGCGATCGCTTCATCGCGGGCCCCCACACCCCGCACCCATGGGCATGGTGGCAACGCCGGCCAAAAACTCCCGCCCCTGCTTGTGTGTCACGTCACCGAACAGCGGGGGGTTTTATCAATCAAGCGGGCACCAACTTTTTGTGTATCCGCCAAAAAGCCTTCGGTGAGGAGTCGCCTCGTGGAAAATTGGATCTTCACCTCTGCCAGGTTCTGGGAGCTGTGCAGGCCGCGGCGGCGGGCGTGAAACACTCGACAGCTGCGCATTTTTGTGCCCGGTGCCCTTTATGCTGCCTGCACGCCTGGGGCCCCTTTTACTGGTTGGGGCAAAAAGGGAGGCAGGCAAGCCAAGCAGCTGGAAAGAACCTCAAGCCGATCACAGGCGAGCGATTTACTCGCTGGGACACCGCTGGTCCCCTGACTCGACGTGTTTTTCCCCGGTCTGTTGCGCATGACAGGGTGCGACGAATGTGCCCACCGCCCCGGGGTATTGACCCTGCCCCTATTGGGATCAAACCAAGCCGCACACATGCATGTGCTGATTCTCGGCTGGTGGGCAGAGCAAACCCAAAGTATCGCAGAGGATCTGGCCCCGGCCGCAAAAACAGTCTAGACTGCATTTTTCGCGCGCTTCATGGCCGCAGGTCCCATCCCCCCCATGCCGATCGCGCAGACCTGACCCAAAACGTGCTTTGAGCAAGGCATCGCGTGCGACAGCCCCCTTGCCCCGGGAAAACTAACAAAGGGCTTCGTTGACCGCGCTTGCGCACACTTTCAAACGATTTTGGGCAGCCGTACTGTGGCCGGCAGCCGTCCCAGCATGTCACGCACACGAGTGATGTTACTGATTGATGGGATGCCCTTGGGGGAATACGCGCGGGTTGCGCTGTAGCTCGTCCCACATGTCCCGGGGGTTTTTCCCCCATCCCACCTTTGCTTTCCTTACACTTGAGCTACCCCTGAAAAGTGCGTTTTTGTTTCCGTTTCGAGCCCAGCAACCACTCGCGCTGGAACGTGTCTCTCCGCAAAGGCTTCCTTGGCCTGCACACCGCATGTGTTTAAGTGCTGCGCTTGAAGCAGCACTCCCCCCACGCCGCCTGAAGGTGGGGCCCCCCCCTGTCACTCACCCTGGGGGACCTCAGCCGCAGTGTGAGTTGCATCCCGGGCTGGGGTGGAAGCAACGGCGTCGCATGGTTTCGCTATCAATGCGCAATTTCCTCCCCCCACTGGGGCGCGCCCGATCAGGGCCGTGAGCAGTCCGACTTGCTAATTGAAAGGTGTGTGCCTTTGGGCACTAGCAGTAGCGAGCACGCGATTGGGGTTGCTGCCACTTGCGGGCTTTTCCCCACCTGCTGACGCAAACCCAAAGGGCGTGTCCTGGCGGGGAGGGGTTGGGCGGGCGTCAAAGATGCTCTCTCTTTTGACTCCTCGACGCGGCGGCCCTGATTCTCTTGGTGTGACAAGCCTGAAACCAAAAGGCCTGGAAGGGTGCCACAGAAAGAAGGCGCGGGGGGTGAAAAGATTGTACAAAGGCTGTCGCGCACTGTCACCGACGAAAAATCAAGAACCCAAATCGTCACATATTCGTCCCCCAGGCGCTGTGGTCTGCTGCATCTGTTCAATGAGGTACGGTCACTATCCTTGCTGTTGCTGTGTCAGGGTGTCGCCCATGACTCCAAAAACGTTGATGGGGGGTGTCCCCCGCAAAGATTTTTTCGAAAGTCACTCGCGTCCTGGGGCCCACGTAGCTGAACCCCCGGAGAGGTGCGCCCGTCCGGGGACGAGGTGTTTCTGCGCGGCGTTCTGCGCGCGCCAAGCTACTGCCTCCGAATTTGGGCCCGGGCATCTGTCGATCAGCGCCTGCAACGCCTTTGATGCATTGCAAAGCCTTAGCAGCCCCGATCGCCATTTATGCACATATTGGCTACCACAGAATGTCCTGTGCGCTGGTGGCGTGGGGTTCCAAAAGCCCCCCCCCCCCCCCACCTACACAAAAGACGCAATACCCTTTTGTATGGAGGGACCCGGCATCGCAACGCCCCTACACACACTGCTGCCTGCTGTGATGAGGTTTGCCTGCGCACCTGAGGGCAAAAAGCGCTGGATGAGGCCCCCATGCGAGCTGCGCAATACATGTTGGTTTTTTCCCCACCCGCGCTCATTGAACATCTTCCCCAGCTGTGGTCCGTCTTGACGGCGGCCGCGATAAAGGCCTGCTGGTCAAAGGCGCCAGAAACAGCGCTTTACGTCGCCGGGGTGGGGGCACACTCGAGCGGTCCCGCCCAGAGACCAGGTCGTCCCCCTGTGCGTGAATCTCGTTAGTTGGTGCCTTGCACAGCCGCCCCGGCCCTTGTTGCCCCAAAAACGGCGTCCCCCAATTCCAGAGGGGCATCAATTGCAAAAAGGGGAATCGCGTGATGCTGAAGAAAGCCCTACGAGCTGAGGTTTTCGCAGGCGCGTGCGGGTGCGCACCTGTATGTGTAGTGCAGCCGGCTGCCTGCTATGGGTGTACCCCGGGAAGGAGCCTTGTAGCGGGCCAGCGGTGCGCGCCGTGTGGCCGAAAGGGGCCCACTCGGCAAGGCTCTTACCTTGCTATACGCGATAAAGTTTTGGGTTTTCCTGAGCAATGTAGCGGTAGTTCGCTGCATCACGACCTTTGTCGATGGGGCCACTGCTTTTAAAGGCGTTTTTTCACGCTGGGGTTTCCCCACCTCGTCGTGCTGGGGTGCGCCTCGATTTTGGCAGTATGAGCGCTGCCCCCGCAATGGCGGCTTGATCTCTCAGGGGGCAGGGGAGTCATTGTGCGCGGTACACCCTTTTTCAGCCAAAATCCGGTGCGTGCGTAGCAGCGTAAACGGCGAGGGGGCCGGGCCGGAGACAAGCAAAAGGAAAGGAAAAGCATCCGAGAAAGGGAGCTTCAGGAAAGTTTGCACCCCCGCAGGAATTCTCCAGCAATCATACAGAGGTAGCTCGCGCGCCGGCGGGTTTGCCCCCCGCTCGTCCTATCGATGTTCCGATCCGGAGACACCGCCCACGGGGCTTGGTGTATGGCCAGACAATCCAACCATTACAATGGGGCATTTTTGTGCCGCGGGCCCACGAGATCAATGGCAAAAAGCACGACATCAAAAAGTGGGTGCAGAGAAGCAAACAATGGCCGCTGGTGCACCTTTCCATTTTGGGCTCTGTTTGAAAAAACACTCCCTTTTGCATGTTGCCCGAAAAACTTTTGAAACCATTCTCGTGATTGCGCGGCTGCGTTATGCCCCCACTGGTTGTCGTCCGGTAGAAATACCTGCAGCGCCCCTGTACATGGGTCACTTTGGGGTGCAAGAGGCACCGCGAAGTAGGCTTTGGACAGACATGACCTGACACGTGGCCTTCACGAAGCCCCCTTTCCCGCCAGTTTGAAAGGCATCGAGTGCAGCTCAAAACGTCTAGTGCCGACCTTAACCCCGACAAGGCTGCGCGCACCCCAAAAACAGCTGGTCCTTGCGCTGCCCTCTACAAAGAGGTAAAACAGGGGAAAACCCGAAAATTGATGGTACGAACCCACTGCAATATTGGGTGCAGCGGCTGTTCGTTGGAGCCAGGACGGCAAGTCTGGGGCTGCGGGGGGGCAGGCCGCATCGGGCCCTGTGCTAGGAGGTGGGAGGGGCCCCAGGGGCCATGCAAGGCGTCCGCAAGAGGGTCCCGCAGGCTCGATGCGCGAAAAGGGTCATCCCCCTGCATCGGAGTCGCGCGCTCAGTGGTGTGGCGTTGCAGTAACGGGGTGGTGGTTGAGGTACGCGTCTGGGGCCCTCACGCGGCTGGGCGTGTTTTCACAGACAGGGCGATTTCGACGACATTGCAGTGGAACCTAGGGGGCACGATGCAGATGGGCCGGGGGGTTTTGCTCGGCCCCCCTTTCACGGGCCGAGTGGCGGGAGCTTGAAGGAATTTGGCCCCCGCCCCTGCACGGCGCGGTTGTAAAGCCCAGCAGACCAAAGCGCATGCAATTGACACTACAAAAGCATGCGTCACTGTTTCGGTGGCATGAAAAAGGTGGATGAAAGAGCGGGCCACCTCGCACCAAAATGATAAACAGCCAAACCCATAGCAGTCCCCCAAGAAGCAAAAATTGACCCGGGCCGACATGCCCCCGATTTGTGGCTTTTACACATCAAGCTGCCGGGCATGCCTACATGCCGTTTGGCGCCTGACGACTACGGTGAACAAGTGGCGGACCCCGGGGGACGCGCGAGCGCGAGCCGAAGTCTCAGGCCTCTTCGCGTCATCGCTGAGGGAGTAGTCGGGGCACATCGCTAACGCAAGCACGACCGGGGGGGAAAAAGGTCCAACAAAACCGTCCCCGGGAAACTCGCGCGCAACAGTGGGACCCCGCCATTCGCTTCCCCCACCAATGAGCGGGATGCAAAGCTCACAGGACCTCAACACTTTGGCTGTGCTGTCCCTGGTCGATGGACAGGTCAGCGTTGTAGCCGATGCGTAGTAATACGCTTGGCTGCCGTTCGGGGGAAAATTCGAGAACCCGCCGCGGCCCCCCCTGGGGGTGCTTGTGCCAGCCGTTGACGTGTTGTCGCTGGGGCACTCCGACAGCCCCAAGCGCCTTGACGCCGCCCAAAGCGCTTTTCTGTGTTTCAAATTTGCACCCCGCGGAGCCGCTTGTGCGATAAATAGAAACGCTTCACAAACCCAATCGGCGTCGGCTGCCGCACGTTGTGAAGCAAAGCATGGGGGGGTAACGAAGCATGCGCCCCAAATCCAAATCTCCCTGCAACTTGAATTCCCGGGCCCGCTTTTAGAGCGCTAGAATGCAGATGTGCCTCGAACACCCCCCCTTTTCCCAGCCCGTCCTCCACAAGGGGGGCCCAGAGTCGTGCCTGTGCACGCGTCGCGCATAGCCAGGGGATTCCGTGGTGTTGAATGGGGAAGGCAGGGCTCGTTTTGCGCCAGCCGCAAAGTTCATTGCAATGTAGGTAGCGCTTGTCCAAGTGACCCTAATGTACACCCCGGCAAGCCCCATGGGGGTCAAGGTTGTACCCGCCATACGAGTCATTCTGAGTGCCGGCGGGGGGGGACTGCGACGTTGGCGGCGGCTGCGCTTGGGGCCGGTTTTTGCGGTCCCTGGGGCCACTGGTGGAACACGCATCGCTTCCACGCGGTGTCTTTTAATTTTCCCTCTCCTGTCGATGATATCGTTTGAATACCATTTCTTTTGGCTCGCACCTGCAGGAGGTCAGGACGTTTTCGTCTGAGGCGGGTGTGCACGGTGGCCTTTTTCCGCAACCGGTTTGGTCGATGAGTCACAGTATTCCCCATAGGGTGCGTCCCCTACACAAGAAAGGGCTCATCTGCCACGCAGGGAACCCGGAAAAACCCACCCGGCGCTCGGGGCAGGAAGGTTTGGGCTCGTAGCCTCTGACAGCCGCAGCAGCCGTGCCCTATAGGGGTTTCCTACCACGTGGACCTTGGGAAGGGATGAAACCCCTTTCGGAGCACTGTGCAAACGCCATGGGCTCGCTGACAACGCTGCACGGCTTGTGGTTCGTTGGGGGGCCGAATCCCCCGTGTCCCCAGGAGGTGCCCAGGCTGTACGAACAGCTGGGGGAGTGCCGATCGCATATCATCATTTTCGCACTGGCCTGCACTCGCGGCGTAGCCCTGAAATTGATCCACGGCCCCGGGGTTCGCAACCCATTGGGAAGCTGCAGTGCCTTTTTCAGAGATCAACCCCGGGACTCCACAACGGGCGGGGGCATTTATCTGCGCCAATCATGCTTGTACATAGTGCATCGCAACGTGGAGTACGCACACAGGGGTGAGTGGCACCCGCAGAGACTGACATCGTCTGCGCGCAAGGTCACCCTGGGGAACGGCAGGAGCGTACAAAACACGCCCACAACCCCAAAACCCGCCAAGACGCCTCATCGTTCCGGGTCCCTGTCGCGGCTTCGCTATTGGCGGCTTGCTGCATCCAAAAATGTGCAAGGCACTGGAACGCGTCAACTTGGTCACGGAGAGCGTTCTGAACGTCGAAGCTTGGGAAAAAAATTTTGAAAGGCTAGAGACGGATCTCTCCTTTTGTTTCGTCCCATCATGCCGGTCCTCCGCTGCCGTTTTTGACCCGGTGGCTTGCTCAGAATTCCTCACGCTCGATTGGACATGCCAAGCTGTGCACCAGCACGCTAGTGCCACGCAAGCAGCACCGCGCAGCATCGGGTATCGTGGTGTGCCCCACGAGCAGTCAAATGAGAGAACTGTGAGGCAACTCACAGCAGCCGTTTCGGCCGGGTTGCCAGCCATGCTTTTGGACAGCCCGGCGCCCTTCTTTCCGAGGGAAGCCCGCGCTGTTTTGATCGCTGCGATCCCAAAAAAAAAGCACCCAAAGGTTTGGGCATCCTCCCAAAGAGGAAACGAGTCCCCGGGCACCACAAGAGCAGGAGCGACCCCACCGAATACGAGCGGCGCATCAAAAAGAAAAGGCCCGGGGAGCAATGCACGGTCAAACTCCGTTCGCAGCTACTGGGCAATGCTCCGTTTGTTGCCAACCCCGGGCCGCACAAGCAACACGGGGGCGGTTGCCCATAAAAGGGCCTCCCCTTGCCCCCCCACGTGCAGAACAAGAAGGCTTTTAAACCTGTTGGTGCGAGACGATGCGGCCAACTGTCTTGCGCATCTTTGGAGGGATCGTCGTTTCGGAAGACACTGCAAAGGTATGCAGTGCGGGCCCTTGACGGCCCTTTTCTCAGCAGCACACATCCCCCTGTTGACAAACGGTTTTTACTCAGCGGGGGCGATTTCGTTCGTGCTGTGCCCCCAGCATGGTGCATTTGGAAAAGATTGGATATTCGCCTGCAAGGGGGGGATGCACACATGCTTCTGGTTTTCGATGCCTTTGCCCCGTCAGCTGTACGAGCTCCTCCTCGGGCAAGGATTCGCCCCCACCCGCGGCCCAGAGCGCCCTTCAGCGCTCACGCAGAAAACTTTCGCCCCATGCGCAAGCAGCTGCTCAGCGCGCCAGCGGGGTCATTTCCACCTTCTGCAGCATCCCCGCAGGCTGGAAAGCATCAAACGCCCCGGGGCAGCGCCCTGGAGTGAAAACCCCTTGAGCCCCCAGCAAGCCACGTCATCAGTGCTGAGCACCACCCCAGAACGGCCCCAAAACCACCGGCAGCCAAAGACAGCCGTTTTTACCTCACCCGCCAGATGTGTTAAACGTGACGGCCTCCGGAGGCCTGCACGACCCCCCGTAGTAAATTCTGGTGCCATCGCTTACAGAAAAGGGCCTCGTGCTGCCGGGCCGCGTGCAGCCGCAGGCGGGCTGGCACTTGGCGATGCTGTGAAGGCCCCAGGGAACAAGACAACACATGTGGCTGCCCTCGGGGGCCCCGCAAGGGCGAGTCTCGGCGTTTGAGCGAAATGCAAAGCGCTGCAAGGCACTGCACTTACGCTCGACGGGGCCCGTAAAACATGTGCATTACATCACGAGGTGCGTGATTTCCCGAGCTGAGGGGGGCCCCGGGCCCAACTACAAGAAGGAATGATGTTTGTTCAGACCGTTTTGGGCCCCTTTTTCGCATGCGATGCCACCGCGGCACACCTGCACCAAGGCGCCCCCCCCCGCTAGGCGTGTGGAAGGGGAGAGGGGGGCCAGCGAAACGCTTGCCGCCTTAGTTACCCCTTTGCCAAAGGATAAATGGGGCGGCTCCCGCCCTGGCTGCGCATGCATGCCTGCCCCCGCGCTGGCCTCGCGCCTCCCCAACCCCTTTTTTCGAGACCCAGGGGCCATAGGCACAGGCGCACAATGTTGGCGCACTTTCGGCCCAAGTGCCACGCCATCCCGTTTTTCAAAAGCCCCCAGCACGGCTCAGTCCAGGCTTTATGAAACTCAACCCGGCGACCGCAAGGGCGCAATGTAAGGCCTGCTGTGGACCCCCCGTGAGCGGATCCCGGATGCGACAGCGGCTTGATTTTGACGTCGTGTCCTCGCATGCCGAGGGCAGAGGAGATACGGCAACAGGAGCGGTGGAGAGCCGCAGGACAAGGGGCGGATGGCGCACGTTTAGCGGGGAAAAGGGGAAAGGGACGGAGTCCAGCGAGTTTCCTGGGCCCTCTCGATTTTGTGAGAGGGTGGCAACCTGGCTGCTTTTCAGAGCTGTATTCTGAAGCATGCACACAAAACCCTGGCCTCAAGAGGGTTGTGTACTCCCGTGCAGCGTTTTTTCCAAAAGGAACGAGGAGGGGTGGCTCCCGTGCTGCCTTGCCTGCACGCTGGGTTCTGGGTGGGGCGTGCTTTTCCCACAGTGGCCGGGGGGGGTTTGGCGGGCAGCTACGAGTGGGCGGACGCGGGGTGGGGTTTACACCCGGGATCTCGACGGAGGGAAGGGTTTTTTCTGGCATGTTTGAGCGTTTGTCGCGATCATGAAATGAATTCCAACGTCGGTGGGGAAGGTCGAAGATTAATAGTGGGGGATAATTCGGTCGGTTTTGTGTTTAGCCGGGAGATGCATCTGGCGGGGAAAAACCCTTTAAATCAAGCGCCCCCCCCCACACATGTTGAAGCCTTATGAGCACGACGTGCTCTCCCCCCCAACTTTCCGCCGAGGGCTTGCGAGCTACGATCAAGCGAGTTTGGGACGAAAGCAGCCCATGTGGTGCTGAGGCTAAAAGGCGACCCAGATGGGGCATCGGCCTGCGCGTTTCCTCTAACGTGTTCGGGGGGTGTCACTAACAGTAGGGCCTTTCATTATCTCAATTTGTATGTCGTTTGGTGCACGTACAGCAGCTTTAGCTGCCCGCCTTCATCAAAACGCTGCAGCTGCGCCCCTCATGGGGAAAAAAGACCGCCTCATCTATGCGGGCGCCTTGCAGGTCGCGGCGCTTGGCTGCCCCCAGCTCGAGCTCCGCGCCTGTACAAAAAGACCCAAAAGCTGCAGATGCGCGCACAGTGCCCGCAGGAGCTCAAACGCCCCTCGGCGCGGCCATGTGGTGGCTTTGTGTATGCTGGACAGCGCAGCCACGCGGCACGGACGTCACGGGGCCCGAAGGCGCGCTGGACACGCCACCGCCACAACTAGCAAGGGGACGCGGATTTGCTGTCGGGCGGGGCAAAAGGTCCCCCCTTGCACCCATTGCAAGGGTTAGAATCAAATGCCAATCGCACCGGCAAAGCGCCTGCCGCGGTTGGGAGGGGGTTTAAAAGCAGCTGTCCCCAACAGCACAAGTGGCCAATTCATCCCGGGAGCATGTCTCCATGGCTTCCACAACAACATTGTTTTGCAGATGGGGACGCTGCCCCAAATCTCGCTGGGTGTGCCCGCGCACTTGCCCAGGCACGCGACCGCGTATTTCCGTCAAAATCCGGGGGTTCCCCCCGCCCCGTCAGCGTGAGCCCGTAAAGCGGCACATCGACGGATCGTCTGAAAATCTGCGAGGGCCACACAATGTAAACCCCTTGCACCCCGCGCGCCCCGGGAGCGGGGCGCTGAGATGGTAACCCGGGGGCAGCATGCGGTCACCCCCACAATTCCGTCGCTGCTTCGTGGCCCCCCCCCCACAAACCACCGTGCTGCCCGGCTGCTGCACCACATGCAGCTCCGGCTGCGTCGCTGCCGCGGCCGTGGAGTCCTGGAAAAAAGGGCCCGATCGCCACACTTCCCCACAGCTGCGAGTGTTGCCGCAATGCCTCTGGCAAGAGGTTTCAGCGCAGCCTGTGATCGGCGCGTGCAGACGCGAGGTTCCTGCGCTGCAAATGCCTGGTGGGCCCCTCGTCAAGCTGTCACAGCGGCTTGACGGCTTTAAGTGTTGTGTACTCGACCCCCCCGACACACACAGCCGCCCGCTCCCGCACGCGCCCGAAGAAATCCGTTTTCTGCTCCGGCTCCAGCGGTGCTCCCTCGAAGCCTGCCCAGTCGAGGTGCCCACAGTCCCTACGGCCGCGGGGCGGCATAGCTGCTGGAGCGCAGGTGCGCGCCACGCGAAGAGCGCCCCCGGCTGCGGGGCTGTCGGGCAAGCTTTCCGGGACAGCGCGACGTGCTGAAGACCACCTGCAGAGCAATGCAGCGCTTTTCTGGGGAAGAGCTGGCCTGTACCCGGCAGTACAGTGTTTGAAGTAAGCTTTTTTATCTGTGACCAAGCACTGACCTTCGTTCCGGCGTGTTCGAACGTGGGGCCATCGGAAGCACCATCAGTTGTTCCCCAAGGCCGCAGGCCAAAGAAGCGCACTGCAAGGCGCACGCCCAACACGCACCGCCATGCGTCACAGCCAGGCTTAAAAGGGCTTGGCATGTGGCGGCGCAAAAGATATGGCAGCAGCACCCACTTGACGCCGTGACGCTTCCAGGCCGCTCCCCCCGCCCCCCTTTGCCACCGGCGCATAGCAGCCGTGAATTTGCAGTTTGGGCTGGGCAGGTGGGGCGTGACGTTCATCGCCCTTTTGTGCGCTCCCCTGCAACAAAAAGCAGTCAACCATCCCCGAGAGGATAGCAAGGCACGCGGGGCCATGCGTCGTTGTCGGCAAAAGCAGCGCCAACGGGGCCGCGGGAGGGTTTGGCCTTGAAAGGGGGGGCCCCCCTGCCCGAAATGCACTCCCGCTGCGCTTGAATAGCAAGAGAGCAAGAAGAGAAAAAATCGGGAATCAGGATGCCCCGAGCTAGCCCCGACACTCGCTCCAACTCTGCAAAAAGAAATCCTACAGCACAAGACACCGCAGCATGCGGACGCACGGGCAAGGTCAAGGAGCTGCAAGCACGCGGGAACGTGCCCCGCGCGCCCGGGTCCCGCAGCAAACGGCTCTCCCCCCAATGGCCCACGTCCCCCTCCGAGTCTAACGCCGGCGTTAGGTGATGAGGTACCGCCGCAGCGTGGCCTTGGAGAGAGGCCGCGGGGGGGCAGGGGTCTGCGGGACCAGCGATTGCGCCTCGGGCCCACGAGGCGTTAACTACGAGTCCAGGACCTCGTTGCAGAGCTCCACCGCGGCCCTCCGCGCGCCATCCGTTCTGCCCAACTCCGTTGTGGGTCTGCCATGGCTTGCCCTAGCACGGGGGTAACTTTAAACATTCAGGAGGCCGAAAGTGATCAAGTAACGTGTCACCCAGATCGTGACCCGGGTTTCGCCAGCTTCGTACGTGTGCCCAACCGGGCCGCACCAGTGCTATTGCGCTCAAGCACCGCAGCCTCATGGCACCAGTTGCGTGGCCCATCCTAGGCCACAAGTGCGATGGAAAAGTGTGCGGCAAAGCGGCTGGCGGGTAGCTCGCTCCCGGGGTCGTCGGCCCTGGTGCACGAGCAGCCACACTCCTGTGTAGCGACAGTAGGCGGACTCCCCCCGCCTCGCCCTCGGTGCCCCTGCCACCACCCGGGGGGCAGTTTGCGGGCAAGCGTTTAAAGCAGGCGCGCGAAAGAGCTGCTGTAGCAGCGCTGCTCCGAGATCGTCCGAAGGCGTCGAAACGTCCTCCCGCTGCGGGGGGACGTGGTGTGCAAAATGAAAACGCTTTTAGCATGCTGTTCCCTGCTGCCGGTCCAGGAAGCGGGGGTTTTCCCCCTTCCTCCTCCTCCCTCTTGCTTCCTTGTAGCAAGCTGAACACCTTCCCGGGAAGCAGCTTTATCGGCAGCCCCAGCCTGTAAAACAAATACAGGAACTGGCACTGATCAGGGTGCAGCGATCTCGAGCTGAGGGAACAAAAAAGGGGGCACCAGAAAGGATGCCCGGCCCTGCGGGCGTCAGCCTTGCGCAGGCGCTTTTCGCAATTCCCCCGCCCGATTAGCGTCTCATTGTCCCAGCTGGCTTTCGCCGAGCCGACCTTGCGACGCGAGCGAGGAGCCTCCCCGGAAGCCTTGCGCAGCGGGGGCGGCCCCCGGGCCCCCCGGGGTCGACCCCCAAATGACCCGGGATGCAGTGCTCGAAAAGAGCCGCAGAGCTACCATGTACAGCCGCCTCCCCTCGGGGGCCCAAACCCGAGTGCGCCCCCGCGCCACCCCTTTTGCTGCGCGCAGCGTGCGCCACCCCGGCGCGGCCCGGCCAGAGGTGCGCCGTGCGCAGGGGGCGGTCTATGCAATCGCAGCTTTCCCCCCCGCCAGCCCGAAGTCCGCACAAAGGCGTCAGATCCCGGGGTCATCCACGTCCTCGGCCACGGAGCCGAGAGCACCCTTTGGGGCCCGTCTGGAGTGGGGCTGGAACGGCAGAAACCCACGCCGCCGGGATATCGCGGCACCGGCCCGGCGCGCCACGCGGGGGCCAACGCATTGCCCTTCGGCGCGGCCGCAGCGGAAGGTGGGGGAAAAAGGGTGGCAGGGGGTGCTTGCTCGGCACGTCGCCCGTGGCCATGCCTTCAAAACCACCCCGCGTACGGCCCAAACGTTGCGAAAAGGACCCATTCGGCTGCAGGAAAATCGATACTGTGCCTTTTGGGTTTTCCCGCCTTGCCGATGGAGTCACCTTCAAAGCCCCTTCGTTAACCCGGGCGCTGCAAAAAGTGCTCGAGAATGTCAAGAGCATGCATTTTAAAACGTTCACCACATGGGGGCCCAAAAATCCTGGGGCCCCAACCCCAAAAAAAGATGCTTGTTTTCACGGGATCAAGCCTTTCCCGCCCCCCACAAAAGAGTCCTCAAACGAGCTCAGCGTTTTAAAGGGCGCCCAAAGGAAAATGGGTCCATGTTGGGAAAAAACCAAAGGCCTGGTAGCATTTTTTGCACAGGGACGAAACCAGCGCTTCTGAGCGGCCCCCCACATCCGCCCAACTGATTTTTGGCCAAAGCTTTGTGTGAAGTACGTTTGCCCCTCTTTTGCGAGCCCACTCGAGCACGCTGACGCTGCAAAATTGAGGGGCGCACCCGCTCTAAAGGGTGTGTACCTTGGTTCGGAAAGAGGAACAATTTTTGCCTGCTTAGCCGCACTGTTGCCGGCGTGGGATCCGCGCCACGCGTTTCCCCACGTGCTGCACCCGTTTCAGCCAAGTAGGAGGGGCGCAAAGTAGTCTGCGCCTCTTCCGCCTCCCGAGCTGTGCGGCCCCCCCGCCAGGGGCCCAGCTGCTGCGCCTCCCCCGCACGGTTTCCGTCCACGACGCGCCTGAGCCAGGCGCCGCAATGCGTGTCGCGGTCCACTTCTTGCAGGAGCTGCTCAGCGGGGGCCGGGGGCCCCTCGTGCTTGGGGGGCGTGCGTGTACACTCGAATGGCCGGGGCCCCCATGTCGGCGAGTCGCTGCACAGGCCTCGAAACGTTGAAAAGACGTTGCGAGGTGTGACGGGCGGGAAAGGGGGCCTCGTGGGCCGGGGAAGGGCACCCATGGCTTGCTCGGGATTGCACACCTGCAGCACATGCAGGGCCCATTCCCATGTGCAGCTTTCCCTCCCACAGACCGCAGCTCTGGCGAGTTTACTCTGTTTGCGCTTGTGGGAGTGCGTGAGCCAGGCTTTTCTTGAGGTTGGCAGCCTCTTCCTTGCGATGTGCTCCCCTCGGCGCGGGTTCGTGCGCGCTGATGAGGCGGCGCATCAGCGCGCGGAGCATTCCGCGAACGCGTTCGAGGGACGCTGCATCCGATCGGCTGCCCCGGCCTGGGAGGCGAGAAGGCTGCACCTGCATCGCGTCGGGCTGACCAGCCCCCGTCATTCATTCTGCGCCGTCAGACCCTATAGCAGCACTAAGATTAGCGTTGCCCGCTACAGGGAAATCTAATCAAGCAGATATTGGCTTCTGCTCGGCAAGCTGGGCTCGGACAACAGGGCTTCCGCAGCCGCAAAGGTCTCGAGCGGCTAACGGGCCCGAGACAAAAAGATGCTGGCACTTTTGTTGCGGTACCGTGCCTGTGAACGATCCCGTCTGCCTTCAGGTCCCACACCCGAATCCGCTGCAGGGGCGAGAGGGACCTTGTGCGTCGAATTCCGGGCACAAGCCGTCCGCGCCTACAGAGCGCGTAGCATTACACAAGATCCAAACGAGCACAGAAACGTGAATTTGCAGGCGGGTTCCCTCGTGGTCCGCGGGCTTTGCTGTCGTCGAGGATCCCGAACGGCGCGTTTTTTCTCCCCTCGGCGCAGGATACCCTTTGACAGCAGAACACGTTCACGCGAGAATCTAGGTAGCTGCAATCGTGCTTGGGGGGCCCCCCCTTTTTGTGCTTGCGCGGGTCTACTCTGGGAGAAACGCACGATCAGGGAGTCACCCTTTTTTGCACAACCAAGTGAAGAGCGCATACGGGGCAGTTGTCCAGACCCAACAAGGGTCTTTTTTGAAGAAAAAGGGGGGGTGCGACGGCACGTGGGGCGCCGCTCAACGTGGGGGGGGCCAAAGCACGACTGCGTTGAAGCTCCGCGGGCGAGCGGAGCCCGTACTCGCACTGCGAGCGCATGATATTTTGTTGACGCTTGCTTGCCCGGCTTAGTCTTACTCGTTCTTGCCGCCTTGCCTGCTGCAAGCAAACTCGGTGACTAGGCATCCAAAGACGCTCTAACACCACCACTTTGCAGTTGTTGACGCCCGAAGAATTTTTTCCCGGGAGGAGATACCTTTTGCGCGGGGGGGATCGTGGCGTGGTGCGTCTTTGTGGTGTGGTGTGTGTGTGTGTGTCAACAGTGCTCGGAGTTGGGGCGTGGCTACGTGCTGCGGTACGTACTGTCGCACATGCGGCTGCCGCGGTGTCGGCATCATTGGAAAGGATCCAGTGCGGTGTTGGGTTTAGCCTCGCATGATACGCTTCCAAAGGTTGCAACCTTGCTTGGCCTGCCCAGGAGGGAGGGGTAGTTTGCCACGGACGTCACGTCCACTTGCAACCGCACGACACCCCTGCGTGGGTAAGTCTGGCGGCGATTTCAAGCAAGCGCGTGAAGTACCTCCCCGCAGACAGCAATTTTTTGTGAAACCCCAACGGTATGCCCGTGCAGCGACTGACGAAAAAATTTTTGCGGCTCCCCAAACCCCCGTTTAAAAAACCAAATTGCCATGTGTTCAAGCTGCTGCATCCGAGCGTCCCCCCAAGTACCTGGGGTGCGTTGTCGTGGCACTTCAAGACGGTCTGGTCTGCAGTTCCCCTCCCGCAAGCGCGCCAGCGCCTGCACTCTGGCGAGAACGAGACCGCAGGGCGGGTGACAGGGCGAGGACTGGGTATGCACTGAGCGACGTCCACCGCCAGTGTGCATTACTTCACAAAGGTTGCACAGTGCTGTCGATGACCTCGTGAGACGTGACGATGTGCGTTCCTGCTGATCCCGCAAGAGACGATGATGCGTGCTTTTTTGGGGCGCAGTGATCCGACGTGTGTGCATGACCAGGCGCTTACGGTCACCCGCGCTTGGATAGACACCTCTGCTTGCGCGCAATGTCAGTGTGCAGTGCGGCTAAGACTCGGCAAGCGGCCTTTAAACGCGACACAGCTTACAGGCACGTTTGGGCCCGGAGGCGAGGAGCAGGGCGGCGCCTTACGCCCAAAAATCACGTACAGCAAATTTCCCAAAAGTCCCTCAGTTCGGGCTCGTGGGTTTTTTGGACGTCAAGGCCAGTACAGCCTACGCGGGTGCGTTGATGGCAGGAACGCTTTGTGTGCCCAGCGGGGCATGCGGTCGATGCTTTTGGCCCCCTCCAATTTCGGGGTGGTGCACTCTGTGGCCGCACCGCGTCTTAGGTTGGGGGGTGCTTCTCGCTTGTGCTCGGGCCTGACGAGGCGCATTGCGAAGAAGGGCATGTCGGGTCCCAGGGTGCGATGCAACCCGACACAGTGCGGACACAGGGCAAAGACCGTGACCGTGCCCCTTTCCCACAGTCAAAAAGCTAATGGCGAAAAGCACCCACCGTGCAAGCACCCCCACAGTGAAGATTTCGGCGACCAGCAGGGGGAAAAGGGGAAAACCCTTTTCCCTGTGAGAAACTCTCATCCTCTTTTGAAGTTTTCTCGGGAGTGGTCCCCACGATCGAGTATGTACGCAGGAGTACGAAATTGGGGGTGAATCCCGTGCAATCGTGCTAGGAGAGTGATAAACGGCTGTGCGCAGGACGGGTTGTGCAGCGTGGTGAGCGGGGAAAACGCAGGCGCTGCGCAGCTGTGATGTATGGCTCGCATGAGACTGGACTAGCCCCGCCTGTACGCATGGCTCGCAGCGAACGGTTCGGGCCCGGGTCAATTTTGGAACAAAGAAGCACCACTGGATAAACGGGTATCACCCCCTGTCCGGTTAGCATCCGCATCAGCACCCCTTGGGCCTCAAAAACAGCGCATATGGCCCAACTTTAAGGGGGGGCACCCGCGCGAAGTCTTTTTCGAAAAAAAGAGAGGGCGTTGGTGCGAAGCACACGCACGGGGCTGCACGCGTGTCGTCAATAGTCGTGCAAAGCGGCTGTACGAGGAAATTAGGTAAGCGGGACAAAGGGGGCAGGGCCAAAGGCCTGCGGCCCCTTGACACAAGCCGACTAAAGCGTGTTGCGGCCCCCAGGCACAGTGGGCGAGGCCCCCCCCGAGGGGGGCAAACAAGCGCGACAGATCGGTGATATACGGGACCCGGTGGCGGCAGCCCCGCCGCATTGCTCAGGGTCGTGGCGTCACACAGCAAGCAGGACAATCGCGTTGGTGGCTGGGCATGTGGCTGGGGGGATTGGCCGCTCGCCGTGTTCCCACGGGCTGACTGCGGGGAGCCTGCTGCATGCTGGCACGTTGAGGGTGGCCATGCGTTTGCGTGATTACTGTGATTTGTGTGTGTAAGGCACTGTGGTCACGCTGTCGGAAAGCTTGTAGCGCAGCTGTTTCAATGGGCGCAAACAAGCGCCCGTGTCTGGGCGCGCGCCGCGCGACACAAACAGCAAACTGCGACAGCGCCGCTGACGTCTTGTCGTATCCCACTCCGTGATCGCCGCCGATTCGTGCGCCCCTTACCTCGCGCTCTGACTGGGGCCGGACCATGGGCCTTATACACGGCGCGCTCTTCGGCTGTGGGCGCTTTTTCAACCTGCTCTTCTGTCTGTAACCTAACGTTTGCCATTTTTGCCGGCCGCGCAGCGAACACGACCGGCGACGCTCGTTTTGGCCTCAAGGTCCAGGCATTCTTAGCGCAGGTGCGCACCCCACGATCACGAGTTAAAAGGGAATTTTGAAGACAAAAGGTAGAGTGTTTAAAGGATCCATGGTTCATGCGGGGATTCTCAAGCGGCCGGAGCGATCCTCGTGCGCGGGCCCGTCTGAGAGACCGTGCCCCTTCGCTCTGGGTACACGAACGCGCTTGAAACATTTATTTGACCGAAGCCTGGCCCCTGGCTGTTTCGTATCGGTGTACTCGGCATGGTTGGGAGTGATCTAGGACAGCAGCAGAACACAGCCCCCGGGGCAATGCGGGCACCCCCGAGATGCGCGGCCGCGCACCTCCACGCGCAGGGGCTGTTGAAGCCCGCAAGGCGCGCAGCATCAGGGGCCCATGCTTGGACCCCGGGGGACGAGCTCTTTTGACATGCCCCTGTGTCGGAAAGTTCCGTGGTCCCCGCCGCCTGAGGGCACCAAGGGGACCGGGGGGGGGTGCTACCCACTATCACGCCCCTGGCGGGAAGGGCCGGAGCCATGGGCCCCTCCGCCAAAGCCTTGGGCGTCAAAATTTGCTGCGTTTTCAGCCCAAAGCTTCGGGCTGAAGGTCTGCCTCTTTACCCAAGGGGCAACGAAACCCATCACAGAGCTAACATGCAACACGTGGAAACCGTGGATGTGGAGGACAGGGCTGCCCACAAAGGGCGTGTGAGGGCTTCGGTTTTTGCAAAGGCGGTGGGAAAGGGCCCCCGGTGGGATGACAAAAAAATTCTGCTCGATCCGTACACGCCTCTCGTGCAGGCGGCCAAATTCGGTGTACGGGTGGGGGTCGAGCAGTACAAGAGGGGGTGTGGGCCTGCCTGCTCTTGACAGACGCTATTGCTCGCTCTTGATTGCCAGCCCGCCGACATCTTGTATAAACACCCTCCCAAACCCTTTTCAATGTTCTGTTCTGGCGTACGGGTGCGGGCCAACAGCGCTTGAAAGTGACCCCCGGGCGCTCAATGGTCTAAGCAGGAGTGTCCCTGAGATTGGGAGCATTTTTTCCCCCGACATTCAACTTTGAGCAGCGGGGCCCTTTTACTGGCAGGGAGTCCATCGCCCGGCACGCGCGCGTGACCCCAAAACATCTATGAGATGCCCGTGGACCTTTACAGCGGCGTAACCCCTGGGGTGCCAGAGCCCGAAAAGCGGCAGCTTAAAGGCGTCGCCGCCAAAGCTGAGCATTAAAAGCGCTGGAGTGAATGCCTGGAGCGTGCCAGTTTTTGAGTACGACGAGTCGAGTTCCAGCGTGCAGCAACAAGCGGGCCCAAGGGTAAACTCTGGGGCACAGCCACTTGTCTTCTTTGCCCCCATGAGCCGTTTTCGCCCCCGGGGGCGCGGGTGCAGAGGCCCCCGGCGCGAGTTAAAGGGAGGGGTTCGCGAGTGCGTGCCCCCTGCAGCTGCAACCCGCCCACCCGCAGACCGTTGCTACATCCCACCTGCCTCCGTCTGACCCTTCACGCTCGCACCCTTGTGTGCGGACCCTCCTGCGGGTTGCTAGGCAGGGGTTTGAGGTGTGATGACGTGGTGTAAAACCACACAGCAGAGGGATCAGAGTAAACCCCTAATTCTCAGCCACCGTGCATCGATTGCCATCGTATACCAGATGAACCTCGCGCGTACGGCGCTGCCAACTACGGGGGCTGGGCAACACCTGAGTGCCAAAAACCCCGGGCGAGGGCGCGCAGATCATCGACCCTCAGACTGGGTGAACAAAGTACCCCGTGGACGGTTTTCCGCTTTGATCTCGCCCGCGCTTGCCGGGGTGGCTTTCGCGGCTCGCGTGCTGTCGGGGGGGCTGCTGGGGGGTGTCGCATTGGATCCCCCGCTTGCCCGATTGCGCGCACCACAAACCCGTACGCAAGCAGCTGGTTTTTTGCAGCGGGGAGGGGAAAGCTGCCAACGCACCGCCTTTGATACACGATCTAAAGGATCCCGCTGTCAAAGGTGAAGCTCATCGCCGAGCCGGGGACTGCGGCGGCTACCAAATTGGCAACTTCCCCGAACTGGGACGTCTGGGCCGGTGGAAGGCGTGACCGTGATGTGGTGCGCCGCTTCATCGGGGGGACCTCGGCTCAAGGCCGACTTTGCACGGCCTCTCGGGCCAGCGGGACCCTACCACACAAACAAGCGGTGCGCCCGGCTTGATGCTCACGTACGCCATTATAGAGTGCGTTTGCGCAATGTTTATGCGAAAGCCGCTAGCATGCGCCTTTGCATGGTTTGCCTGTAGCTCGGACGATCTGCGCGGTCCTGTGACGTTTGCAGGTTTTTTTTTCTCTCACGGGTACGGTGTGCGGAAAGGCAGTCACAGGTGAACTTTGTGGTGGCACACGAGGATTCACACTGCACGATCTTGTCCCCTCAATGCCAACAAACAGACCCAACGGCGGGGACGGCAAGGCGGCACCAACGACAACCTATCCTGGAACTGCGGGTCGAGGGCGCCACGGACGCGCGGCGATCCGGAGTGGGGTGGCCCCAGTTGCGCAACTTCCACTGGCCTCGATGTCACGGGCACCCCCCTGGGGGGCGCGGGTGCGGTGTCCCGCCTACAGAAGCTCTATGGGGCGCTTAATGGTCTACCGAAGGTGTGTTGCTGAACCCAAGGGATGTCGTGCAGGTGAGGGTTTTGGGGCCAGCGACACGGCAACAACAACTGGTAGGGGGCATGAAAAACGACATGACGCACTTTATTGGGACGTGTCGAAGGGCAGCGGGGTTTTTTTTCATTTTTTACCGGGCTCTTTCCTTTCCCGGGAAGCGGCCCCCCTGCCGGAGCGACGCCTTCCTGGGGCCCAGACGACTCACGTGGCACGAAGACAACTGGGCAACGAGGGCAGCAAGTCCTCGCCTTCCGCTGCATGGAAAAGTGCGGTCCCCCCGCCCCCAGCCCGACCCGGGGCTGCATGTACCGTGCACGCTTGCGCTAGTAATCGGGGGGTGGCAGCTTCATGGGATGGGGCTCGTGTGGTGAGATTCGGGGAAAAAACCCCGCAGCTCACAAGGCCCCCTCGGCTGCAGGCCACAAAAAACGCAGACCTGTACTGCGCATTTAAGCGCACTCGGGTAGCGTGCATGTCAAGCTACCGCGGCCGCCGGTGGCAGCAAATGGTGCCGCCCCGCCGCACCAAAACTACCCCCCGAGCGTGTGTGGGGAGAGGGTGGGAACAAAGGGGGGCCCCGGGACCCTCCGGCAGTTTGGTTTTATATCCAAAAGGCAGGTAAGCTGACCAAAGGGAAAGGGGCGCCTTGGCATGGGTCAGTGCTGTGATCAGAGCTTTAAACTCTCGGAAGTATGTAGGCCTCGCGCAAGTATCTCGTGGGGGGCTGACGAGGATTTACACCCCAAAATGGCGCTCAAGCCTTAGTAACTGAACAAGGCCCGGAAAAGGGTGAAGTGACAAGTCTGCCCCCTTTTAAGAAAGAAAAAAATAGCCTATCGCAAACCCCGAATACTTGGAGCTTCGGGCATGCCTCACTGGCGATCTGACATGCCTTAAATGCAAAAAGTTTCCAGACAAGGTTCGATTGCTTCCCGTGTTCCGGTGTAAAAAACAAGGTTGCTATCAGCTGTCTAGACGGACAGTCGTGCGCAACCCTGGGCAAACAGTCGGAGTCGAATCAAAAGGGGTACAAACACGCTGCACCCAGTGGTAGGCCACCCAACATTCGGGGCGCAATCACCAGCCTGCCCAAATTTCCGCCCCCCAAACCGGTTGCTGCCCCCAACCCCCCCGCCCCAAGGGGACCGCCCGGGACCGCAGCCCCACCAGCAAAACGCCTTGGGGG
>JAFLJL010001703.1:17500-32500 GCA_018398815.1 Conus ventricosus | reverse complement strand
AGAATCGGGAGGAACGAACAGAGAGACAGAGAGAGAGAGAGGTCTGAGTGTAATCTCTGAGGAGAGAAGAGCAGAGAGATGAGGGGAGGAGAGAAGAGAACCAAGTGGAGGCATTAAGCACCAGATAGATAGTCTGCAGAGGAAGGACTAAAGAGAGATGTGGAGAGAGAGAGTTGCTAACTAATGAAGAGAAAAAGAAAGAAAAGAAAAAGGAAAAGAAAGCAACCATGTCCATTTGATAGAGCAGACTAGAAGAGAGAGAGAGGAGTGCAATGCGTTAATGCAGGAAGGAAGAAAGGAGAACAGATCGATGTTGATAGTCACTGTTCCATCTTAACCGGCGTTCGACCTCATACCTGGCAGCGTCACTTCATCAAGCAGAACCAAGACCAACGCCAGTTCCAGCAGTCTAACCTGACCGGGCCCCAGCAGCCCAAGACCAGTCCCAGCATTTGTGTTGTTGTGAAAATGCAGTAAAAAGAAAAAAAAAAAAAAAAAAAGAAAAAAAGCAGTGATTGGAATATTTAAAGCCCCGGGCCGGTAAGTAGAAATCTATTTTTCCCCGGGTTAGTTTGTGTTTTAGATAAATGTTTTTTGTAAATTTCGGGGGAAAGAAAAAGAATTTTTATTTTTGTTTGATTCTTTTGCATTGATGTTTGTTTTCTATGATCTGGTAGAAAAGTTTAGACTTAAGGGGTTTGTGTGACGAATCTGATATTGAATGAGATTGTAAGCAACTTTTGAGGGTTTTTTGGGTGGCGTATTTCCTAAGACATCACCCAAGGTACAATTTATTGGCAGCTCCAGGTTTTTTTTTTTTTTTTTAAAAAACTTTTCTTTTTTTTTTTTTTATTTTTTTTTCCCCTTTTTTTTTTTTTTTTTTAGTTAATACTGGGCTTGGCATTTCAGCCCCAGATACTTATTTCGCACGATTGCTAAAATTTCGCTCTCATGTTGGGTAGGCGCTGGGGTCTTATAAAAACAAAAAACTACGTGCCCAAGCTAATTTTATTCAAGGTTGTGCTATTAGTCACTCGTGTCGGTAAACCACCAGTTTGGCTTCGTAGTAGTAAAATCTTGTTAAAAAAAGAAAAAAAAAAGAAAAAAAGAAAAGTAAAAATGGGGGAAAGGAAAAAGAACCCCCCTATGAAAAACTTGGAGTGTCGCTCGTGATTTGGGCTATTCGGGAAAAGAGTTGCGAGCTTTGTTGAAACCAGCAAAAAAGGGAAAGGGATAAACGGCGGAAAGACGCCTTTGTGCAGTAGAAGCGAAAAGAAATAGAAAAATTAGGATTCGGGCTAATGATAATCAGGCTGGGGAAAGCAGGAAACAGAAAGAAAAAAGCAGGAAACAGAAAAAATAAGGAAAAAGAGCAGGAAACGGAAAGTTTAAAGGTTCAATTAGAGTTAGAGAAAGTGGGGAAACAAGGAGACCACCGAGGTGGGGGGTTAGTTTTCCAGGACTCTGTGCGCATTTACGCCCCCCGCCAAGTTGCCAAAATTCTCTGAAGGAAAACCGTTTTCGATTGATGCATAATCAGTCGTTTCGAACGTTTGCGACCGTCGGGGTTTGGCCTCCAGAAGGTGGGCAGTATTTTGTCAGCGCTATTGACTGGTAAGGCATTACAGATTTTCACTGCATACAGCAGACACCAATCTGATTTTGGTGCTGTGAAGGAATCATTGATGAAGGGATTTGACCTCACAGAGGGAAGGATTCAGAAAGAAATTTCGTTCAGCTAGATTTGCAAGCAGGGGAAAGTACACTCGTTTGGTGCACGTCTAGATCACTATTTTGAGAAATGGTTAGAGTTGAGTGGTACGAAGAAGGAGTTCGCATGAATTGAAAGAGCTAGTTATGAAAGAACAGATTTTGTCAGGTTGCGGCCTGAGTTACCATACATTTGAAAGAGAGACAGCCAGAGACAGCAGGAGAGTTGTTGAAGTTCGCAGAGGTGTATAGAGAGGCACGTTTGGGCACTAAGGTGCAGGAGAAACAGGTGCCAGGCACAGGTGAGAAGAGTGCAAGGAGACTAGGGGAGTTTTCTGCAAAGTCTGCAAACCCAGTGGTGGGGCAGGAAGGAAGGGCAAAGGGACATTAGGTGTTTCATTTGTCACAAGAAGGGACATGTGGCGAGGGATTGTCGCATGAGGTTCCAGAAGGCAGCAGCCTTGCAAGAGGTGGATAAGGGTCGCCAGGGGGAAACGACCTGCAGTGGAACCAAAAGGGATCCAATCTGAAGAGGGTGGTGTGCAGCTATGGCTAGCACTGGACAGCAGTCAGTGTCAGGAATGGAGGGCACTAGGCTGAGTGGTTCGTTACCAGTGGAAGATGGGTGGATTGGCCAGCAGAGGGTGAAAGTGTTACGAGACACTGGTTGTTCATGCGGTTGTAGTACGAACAACGCTGGTCGAGAAAGGGGATTTGACAGGGCAAATCCAGACCTGTACTCTAATCGATGGCACTGTGAGGGAGTTTCAGTTGCTAAGATAGAAGTACGTACCCCTTACTTCTCAGGCGAGTTGTCTGCGTTGGTGATGGAGAAACCCTTCATGATTTGATCATTGGAAATATTCCAGGGGCAAGGGATCCAGGGGATCCTGAGTTGTTGACTGCTACAGGGGCAGCAGTTCAACACGGAGCAAGAAGGAGGAAAAGGTTGATAAACCGTTAGTCGTTCCAGCGAGGAAAGTCAGGCATAGATGTGTCGCCTGATGAGTTTAGGGCAGCGCAGGAACAAGACCTTCGCTCGTGAAGTCTTGGGATTGGCAAGAGGTGGAGAGAGAAACAGGAGGTTAGAGGAGGTGAGACAGAATTTCTTGTGAAAGGCGGGCTGTTGTACCGGTGTTCACCAAGGGGAAGACAGGTAAGGTGACCACTCAGTTAGAGGTACCAGCAGGTTATCGTGACCATGTCATGTCGTGGGTCACGAGTCGCTCATGGCGGGTCATCTCGGCACCAGCAAAACAGCTGACGAATCTTTGATGACTTTCATTGGCCGGAGCAATGGCAGACATCAAGCGTTTCTGCATGTATGTGACGTGTGTCAAAGGTCAGCCACAGAGGGGTGAAGAGGAAGGCGCCTCTTAAACAGCCTCCTTTAATTGGACATCTCATTCAGGAGGGTGGCTGTTGACCTGATTGGCCCAATCGCGCCCTGTTCCAAAGGCGGGCACAGGTATGTGTTGATGCTCGTGGACTACGCGACCAGATACCCAGAAGCAGTTGCATTGAAAGGCGTAGATACGCAACAGGTCGCTGAAGGGCTGGTGATATCTTTTCTCGCGTGGGTGTGCCGTCACAAATTCTCAGTGACAGAGGGTCACAGTTCACCTCGGCGTGATGAGGGAGGTCAACAGGCTGCTAGGGATCACACAGCTTCTCACTACCCCATCCACACACAATGCAATGGCTTGGTGGAGAGATTCAATGGTGTGCTGAAGGGCATCTTGAAGAAGCTCTGTGAGGAAAGGCCAGCAGATTGGGACCGTACATTCCAGCGGCACTGTTCGCCCTACAGGGAAGCCCCTCAGGAAAGCACAGGCTTTTCGCCATTTGAGCTGCTGTATGGGCGGACAGTTCGGGGACCAGTGTGCATTCTCAAAGAGCTGTGGTCCGGAGAACAGGAGTCAGAAGAGGTCAAAACCACTTATCAGTATGTGGTGGACCTACGCAATAGGCTAGAGGAGGACATGTAAGGTCGCAAGGGAGAGTTTGCAGGAGGCTAGGGTCGTTCAGAAGAAGTAATATGACAGGAAGGTGAGGAAGCAATTCCTCAAGGTGGGAGATCAAGTCCTGTTACTGCTTCCCACGGATCACAACAAGCTGCTGATGCATTGGAAGGGACCATTCACCATCATTGAAAAGGTAGATCAGGACTACCGAATCGATGTGAATGGGAAATCAAAACTTTTCCATGCAAATTTGCTCCGCAAATATATTCAGCGTGAGACTCAGCACATAGGCGCAGCAGCAATCATTGATGGAGGTGAAGGAGACCCAGCAGAAGAAGGGGAGATTTTGTTGCCTGGTTTCCAGGAGAAGAGTCATACAGGGATGTGTCACTGTATGAAGGGCTAGACAGTAGGAGACAGGAGGAAGTTAGGGGGCTCCTAGAACAGTTATAGGGCGTCCCTGACTGATAAACCAGGCAGGACAACTCTAGAGACATGTACGGTGGAGTTAACATCGCAAAAACCGTACATGTGAAAGCCTACCCGATCCCATATGCCACCAAGCAAGTGATCGAGGAGGAGGTAGAAAAGATGTTGGGACCTTGGGGTGATTGAACCGTCCAAATCATCGTATAGTGCACCCGTCGTCTTAGTGAGGAAAAGGTCAGGTGAGCATCGATTCTGTGTTGACTATAGACGTCTGAACAGTGTCACCAAGGTCGATGCAGAGGTCATACCGAACATGGAAGACCTGTTCGCTCAGATCGCCACAAGCAAGAGCCAGTATTTCACCAGGATAGATCTGAGCAAGGGTTACTGGCAAATAGCCTTGAGTGAGGACTCAAAGGAAGTCACAGCATTCTCCACTCCTATGGGCTATACCAGTGGTGAGTACTTCCTTTTGGTATGGTCAACGCACCTGCAGTCTTCTCTCGGATGATGAGGAAGTTATTGACGGGATTGGAAGGCGTTGTGAATTTCATGGATGACATTCTGATAGCATCGAGACATGGGAGGAGCATATGAGGCAGCTAGGAGCAGTTTTAGAGAGGTTGAGACAAGCCAATCTCACAGCCAGACCAACAAAGTGCCAGGTTGGTTTTCCAAGCCTGGAGTTCCTAGGTTTTGTTGTCGGAGGCGACACAAAGCAGCCGGGAAAGAGGAAAAGTGGAGAAGATGATGAATTCAGAGAGACCAAAGACCAAAACAGAAGTCAGGAGTCTGCTAGGTTTTATTGGTTTCTATAGGGAGTTTGTTCCAAATTTCGCAGCAATCACGAGTCCTCTCAGTGATTTGGTCAAGGCAGGGAAACCGGCAGTGGTCGAGTGGTCAGACGCTGCAGAGCAAGCACTGCAGACGGTGTTGGAAAGGACTAGGTTCCCGTCCCATCTTGAAGCTACCAGATATGTCCAAACCATTTTTGTTGCGGACAGATGCATCAGGCGGTGGGATAGGTGCAGTATTGTTGCAGGAGCATGAAGAGGTCGAGTTTCCTGTGAGGTATGCTAGCAGGAAGTTGACAAAGTGTGAAGAAGGGTACGCAACGGTGGAGAAGGAGTGTTTAGCTGTCGTGTGGGCCGTGCAGAAATTCACAAATACTTGTTGGGAAAGAGTTCGTGATAGAGACTGATCATCAACCACTCAAATTCCTGCAGGAGGCGCAGTTGAAAAAACAGCAGAGTGCTGCGTTGGGCAATGGCATTGCAGCCCTACAGGTACCGAGTGCAGTACATCCCAGGTCGACAGAATGTCGGAGCTGACTATTTAAGTCGCGTTAGTCTAGCAAGCTGCAACTCAGAGGAAGTCAGTCACATCCGGGGTGCTTTGTTGATAATATGTGTTGATTACAGTTATGTTGATTGGATATGGGTTCATTCCAGTGGCTATGGTTCATAATTTTTGTGTGAGATTTGTTCATGTAAATGTAGTTATGCTTGAGCATACAGTCGCTTGTGTAGTGATGCATTATTTGCAATAAGTGAGGATGGAGATTCCTCAGTGAAGTGTCATGGATCGTGATCATATTATATTGTGCTTTCCATATGAATTGTGAAGAGGAGAGATGGCAAATCCGCAGGTAGGGGAATTGCATAAGTGCGCACAGGGGTTGTTATAAAATGAGTAGAAATAACGCAAGAGCGCACGTCAATGAATAACTCATTGGAGTGGTATTCACTAATGAGATATTTTTATAAGTTATAAACCGTTGGTTGTAAAGATATTTTTCAAACTTTGCACGTGTAGCTGTGTGTCAGCAAATTCGGTTGTGGTCCTTTTTGTACCATTGTTTTGAGACAATGCGGTTGCATAGTCTTTTGCAAGGGGGAAATTGTCCGGTCAAAATATAAACACAACCAGAGTCGTGGTCCGTCGCCAGCTAGGTTGGTTGGACATAAGCTCTAACGCAAATACTCTGGGCGCCGGCAGACAGCCCCATACGGCGGGTCCAGCCAATTAAGCATAGAGGAGGGGTTCCACAGAGACGGTCTGTCCAACCAGACGGACTAAGTAGCTGACCGACGCCTCGATGTCTGGTCAAACCAGTCTCGACGCCCGGATCAGGACTCATCCAGCCAACTTGAGCACGGCGAGAGGCTAATCCTAATCTTCCTCGTAGACAGTCGGAGTGGCTGGACCGACAGGTCTCGATAGGTCTGGTTAGACGTCTCGGCGCCTACCAGACTCATACAGCCAATTTACGACCAATGCCCACCATTAGGTCGACGACACCGGAAAGGGAGAGGGAGAAGGTAGTAGGTGTTGGGGGTGAAATCAAGCTAATCAATTAAATGACCAATTGACCACCACAGAGAGTAAGGCGTGTAGGCGTGACTGTCATGATTTGAATATCCAATGGAATTAGAGGGAGATAACTTCGGGTACGAGGTGGTAAAAATACTGACCAATGGTACTGGCCCTTGGACACGGAGTTAGGTGATAAAGTAATGCGTGAGTGAGAGAATCGGGAAGAACGAACGGAGAGACAGAGAGAGAGAGAGGTCTGAGTGTAATCTTGAGGAGAGAAGAGCAGAGAGATGAGGGGAGGAGAGAAGAGAACCAAGTGGAGCGCATTAAGCACCAGATAGATAGTCTGCAGAGGAAGGACTAAAGAGAGATGTGGAGAGAGAGAGTTGCTAAACTAATGAAGAGAAAAAGAAAGAAAAGAAAAGGAAAAGAAAAGCAAACCATGTCCATTTGATAGAGCAGACTAGAAGAGAGGAGAGAGTGCAATTTCGTTAATGCAGGAAGGAGAAAGGAGAACAGATCGATGTTGATAGTCACTGTTCCATCTTAACCGGCGTTCGCCTCATACTGGCAGCGTCACTTCGTCAAGCAGAACCACAGACCAACGCCAGGTGCCAGCAGTCTAACCTGACCAGGCGCCAGCAGACCAAGACCAGTGCCAGCAGTTGTGTCGTGCTTGTGAAAGTGACAGTGAAAAGAAAAAAAAGAAAAAAAAAGAAAAGAAAAGACAGTGATTCGTGAAAGTTAAGTCACCTGGCCAGGTAAAGTAGAAATCTATTTATACCCGGGTTAGTTAATGATGTTTTAGATAAATGATTTTTGTGAAGTTCAGGGAAGAGAGAATGTTTTATTTTGTTTGATTCCATATGCATTGATGTTTCGTTCTATGATCATGTGTAGTAAGTTATAGACTTTAGTGGTTTGATGTGACAATGCATGATATATGAATGAGATTGTAAGCAAGCTGTGAGTGTGTTTGGGCTGTGCGTAGTCCTTCCTCCATCGACATCACCCGAGGTTGACAATATATATATATATATATATATTATATATATAATATATATATTTATATATATATATATATATATATTTATATAATATTATTATATATATTTGGAGAGAGAGAGGGAGAGAGAGGAGGAGAGAGAGAGAGAGAGAGAGAGATTTTCTCTCTGCTGCCGATCTGTGTGTGGTGTGTGTGTGTGTGTGTGTGGGGTGTGTGTGTGTGTGTGGTGTGTGTGTGTGTGTGTGTGTGTGTGTGCACGCGCGCGGGCGCAGTCATAGTCAGTGCGATCATGGGTTAATCTGACAACATATTGGTTGTGTGTGTGTGTGTGTGTGTGTGTGTGTGTGTGTGTGTGTGTGTGTGTGTGTGTGTGTGTGTGTGTGTGTGTCTGTCGTTGTCTGTCTTCTCTCTCTCTCTCTCTCTCTCTGTGTTTTTGTTTGTTTGTTTGTTTGTTTTTATTTGTTTTTTGTTAAGTGATTATTTCGCATGTGTAGTGAGAATTTTATAAGGGAAGGAAGAGGACTTTTCTCGATCGCGTTTTTGAATCCATGTAAAACACTAGCTGGAGGGGAGGAAAAGATGAGGGTGGGGTGGGGTGGGGGGGTGGGGGTGGGGGTCTTTCCAGACCTTTAGCAATCAAGCTCTCCACAGAGGGTAATTATTTTGTTGTTGTTTTTTATGGATGACATCTCTATTTATAGTATCATTAATGTATGTACAATAAAGACATTAAAACTACGCATAAACTATTTTCCATTGCCATGTCGTGAGGATAATGTCTGCTGGCTTCTTCTCTATTCGTTACGTCGTTTTGGGAGAAAAAGTAGAACTAAAAAGTGTAAGATAACTAGAAAGTAAAGGCCAAATCACAAAGCAGAGGACCATTGCAGCGCCTCAGGTGGGAGCATTTCCATGCACAGATCCATATTATTATACAGATGAAATGTCAACATGTCCAAGAGGTCGCACATGTTTGCCATATTACAGAGGGGCGAAAGGAACGTCAGTGAAGCAGCTTTTTCACACATGGGTAAATGTGGTTTCAGCCAGTTTATGAATGCCATATGGGGAATTTTCACTGTCTGTGTTTTGAATGTCATTTGTGTCTGTCACTATTATGTGATGATTCGATGTGCTAACACCGTGTGTGTGATATGGACAGATAGATTTGTACAAAGCAAAATAATATTTTTTGGAGAGAGTTTTTCAGCATATAAATTTGTTTTGCAACGTGCAGAATTAAAAAATAACACAGATCTAGCTATTGAACCTATTTTTTGTAACGAAAAAGTTCAAAGTGGGAAATAAACGTTCTTTACAAGAAATGGATGCAGAACAATATATTTTTGGTTAAACATTTACTTGATGACAATGGTAACTTATAAGCCGTCAACACTGTCAGAGAAGCTGGAATCTGAGGTCAATTTTCTAAATTAATAAGTTGCGTACAATCAATAAAGACTATGCGAAGAAAATGTCGATAAACTCGACAGTTAATACCAGTAAGGACAGAAACATTAGCGTTACAAAAAATTTGTAGCGCACTAAAGGGGCACGCATTCACTATGATATTATGATAGAAGACATTGAAGTTTTAAACATCAGCTTTTTATGAAAATGGGAACAGTGCCTGAATATACCTATTAATTGGACAGACGTACTAAAAAGAATTAAGAAAATAAAAGAAATAAAACTGAAATGGTTCCAGCTTAAAGTATGTCACAGAATTTTAGTAAACAAACAGTATTTTGAAAAGAATGCAGGTGGTGGATAGTGACATGTGTAACTTCTGTAATAGAGAGAAAGATTCGATTAGTCACTACTTGTGGGAATGTGAATTTGCACATACTTTCTGGAAACAACTTGAAAATACTCTAAAAAGTAAGTGTTCACACTGTGAAAGAATGTCATTTAATGTAGAGCTTATATTGTTTGGCACTGATGAGAAAACAAAAACAGATGATATGTTAGACTTAATCATTTTAATGGGAAAATACTTCATATACAAATGTAGAATTAATAAGATGAAACCCAACCTAATAATGTTTCTAAAGGAACTATGCTATAGACATAAAATTGAGAAACATATGTACTCGATGGAGATGAATTATGCAGAATACAGAACAAAATGGTTTCCATACATACAACTAATACAAGAATAATGTTAATAATGCATAGAATATAATTCCCTTCTTTTTGCATGTTGTCCGTGACCTTGGGCATTAAATGGAACAATAAGACTGAAATATGATTATGTAACGTATTTTCTCTAAATGTCATGATGTATTTATGAGGACACTATGTGACATGTTACATGACTTTGCTTGATGTTTGTAAATAATGTCGCTGTTGTCCAGTGAAATACTTTCTTTATGTGTGCCTATTAAAAAAAAAAAAAAAAAAAAAAAACACCGTGTGTGTGTGTGTGTGTGTGTGTGTGTTGTGTGTGTGTGTGTGTGTGTGTGTGTGTGTGTGTGTGTGTGTGTGTGTGTGTAAATGTCTGTGTTTGTGTGTGTGTGTGTGTGTGTGTGTGTGTGTGTGTGTGTGTGTGTGTGTGTGCGCGTGCGTGCGTGTGTGCGTGAGTGCGTGAGTGCGTACGTCCGTGTGTGTGCGTGCGTGTGTGCGTGCGGACTGCGGGCGTGAGTGCGTGCGTGCGTCCGTGCATGCGTGTGTGGTTGTGTGTGTGTGTGTGTGTGTGTGTGTGTGTGTGTGTGTGTGTGTGTGTGTGTGTGTGTGGTGTGTGTGTGTGTGTGTGTGTGTGTGTGTAGTGAACTGAACTGAACTGAACTGAACATGTTTAATGTCATTAGCTAATACAAGCCTTAGTGACATGGGGGGTACAGCACAAAGTAATCATATCGAAAATGAAATAACAACATAAAAGAACATCAATCAACTGAAAGTTGAAATACAAGCAAAATAGGCCAGTGTCTCGACCATCCAGTTTAATATTATTCGTAGAAGTAAATATGTAGATACGATATCCAAAATATTTTACTGCTTCCTGTAGCATTCATTTTTTTCATTTGAACATCGTAAGTTCTAGTTGATAATGACTTCTGCGCGTATCTTTAATGCCTCTGCAATGTATCGGGCAAGTGATTTCACTGAATTATCGTCATAATTCATTTTTAACATTCCGTATGTGTCCTGATTTATGGCAACATTCTTTTGAAAAAACTATACACTTATCTCGTACAGCACTGTAAATTTCTACAATGAAACAAAAAATGCGACTCATCCTCCCTATGAAGCCACACAATGGACATGGTGGACGCTGTAGATGACTCAATATAGAACCATCTTTTATGGGCGTTTAGACCAAGAGTCCTTGTTCTAAGTCTGGATAAACAAATTTTATGCCATCTGTTAGTTATTACTGAAATATACTTTTCCGTTTCAAATATACTTTTAAAGCCATAAAACCAGTTATATTTATCCGTGTTTTCCATTTTAGAATGCCAGTTTTGTTTATATGAAGGTATCATCCTGTCTTTGAATTCAAAATAAAACCATCCTCATAACCAACTCCCTGGCACATCCATACAATCCCAAATCCGTGAGTAGTCAAAATCTTCTTAACAGATATACCCAATTTTTCTTTCCCTGTTCATGCTCATTCAGTAACATTTCATAAGCCTGTTTACAAGTATTGAGGCAGGAAGCCTCAGCAGTTTTAGCCAGTATTTTATACATTTAATGTTGACCTAATATACAACGGGTATCTGCCGGTTTCTCCATAGATTTACAGTATTCGAAGAATGTAGGGGAACATTTAAAAAAGCGCTTAATTGCAAACGTATGTACTTTTTCTAAATCTTTGTTGTTATTAAGTCCCCATATTTCAGCACCATATGTAAGAACTGGCTCAATTTTGGCATCAAAGAGTTTTCAGAATATTCTTGGATCCAGTGAGTTAAGTTTGCGCAAAGCTCTTAAAATCTCTGTAACACCCTTTTTTTTCCTTTTCTACAAGTCTCTGTTACTGCGTTTTGTATACTCAACTTTGTTGTAAAAATCATGCCTAAATATTTGTAGGAATTAGTTACTTTAACCTCACTGGTGCCATAAAACCATTTTTTCATGACGGGAGAGATGACCACCCTTTCTAAATACCATTATGTTGGTTTTATCAAGGTTAACCTTTAAAAATAGACGATCTGCCTCTGCTTTAACCTATTTAAACTGATTCTGAAGACCTACAGTAGTGCTGGACAACAATATTACATCATCTGCAAATAGCATAAGAAAAATTCAGCCGCTCCTGGGATCATTTGGATACCATGTTTTCCATTTTTTACTTATTACCACTGCCAATTCGTTAAATAAAAAATGAAAACAAAAGTGGGCTTAATAAACAACCCTGTTTCACTCCTTGTGGATAGTTAAAGACATCTGAATAAACACACCTATCACGCACACATGCTAACACAGAATCATAGACACCACAAAGAGCCATATACAGCTTGCCATCCACTCCACTTTTACGTAAAGTAATCCACAGCATGTTTCGATTCACGGAGTCGAAAGCCTTTCTAAAGTCCACAAAGGCGACATACAGTTTTTTGTTTTCAATAAATGCGTTTGAATTAGTGCGAAAAGGGTAAAAATATGGTCTGTAGTGCTATAAACCTGATCGAAACCCAGCCTGTTCTTCAATGATTTTTTCCTCACGTTTCTGCCCATGTTGTCAGCCTTTTATTTAAATATGAGTATAGATTTTGCTAATGACACTTCACGGCGCCGCAGGTACACTCAGAGCAACTGCATTAAGTTCGCTCAACGCTTTGCCTTTGACCCCAGCTAGGCAGTAACCAGTCAGCCACCCACTTCCAGACGCGCTCAGCGAAGACGCTGTACTGCTGTGTGTGTGTGTGGACGCTTCGAGACCTGTGCAACATCATTAAGTTATATTTACGTACAGTTGTTTTTAGGACTATAATTTCTGTGTGTCAGCAATAGCTCAGTGAGTACTTGAGAATGTGACAAAAACTGGCATTTTCGATTAGCTCTGTGAGTACCATAATTAAGCATGTGTTTAAAACTTTCTGACAGAACTTTGCGACCGGCCTGCGCGTGCGTGCGTCGTTCGCTGATGTGCTTTTAAGCCGAAGTAGGTCAAACATTGGGAAGCATCTTTGTGAACGAAAAGTTGGCATTTGTAAAGGGTCGTATTTACACCGTTGTATACACACATATTTCTTCATTGTTGCTACATTTTATATGTACTATGGTTGCATGTAGAGCAACGTAGGCCTAATTAAAGGGAAACGTAGAGGATAACATAATTACTACAAGCAAAATAACACTACTGATAACAGTAATGGTAGTAGGCCTAACAGTAATAAGTATCATAATTATAATATACTTTCATTTCCAATCACTACTACTATTTCTATCGGCAAATTCAAATTAAAGTGTGCTGTTGGTAGTACCATTAGGGTGTTTTTTATTTGTGTGTGTGTGTGTGTGTGTGTGTGTGTGTGTGTGTGTGTGTGGTGTGTGGTGTGCGCGCGCGCAGCGCGTGTGTGTGTGTGTGTGTGTGTGTGTGTGTGTGTGTGTGTGTGTGTGTGTGTGTGTGTGTGTGTGTGTGAGAGAGAGAGAGAGAGAGAGAGAGAGAGAGAGAGGGGGGGGGGGGGGGGAAAGGATTATGGAACAAAACGGTCATTCTCTCACTGTACATTAGAACGTTTAAAGGTCTGTGTAGACTGTGTGGGCAAAGTGTACTTCATGTTAAAGTGTGGGGGTGGGGGTGGGGGCGGTTTGAGAGAGGAGAGGGGACAACAGCAAAAGCCCTGTCAGTGTCACACTATTCTGTAACACAAGCCGCTGATCTGAGAGTGTAGGACACACCACGAGACATGTGCCGACAAGACAGTTTGTGTTGTGTTAAAAGTGATAGTGAACAGTTATGTGATGAGAAGTGGATATTGACACAGAACCATGGCTTTACCTACAAGGGTCGTGAGTACACATGTGTGGTGTGTGTGTGTGCGTGTGCGTGCGTGCGTGCGTGCGTGCGTGTGTGTGTGTGTGTGTGTGTGTGTGTGTGGCGTTTGTGTGTGTGGTGTGTGTGTGTGTGTGTGTGTGTAGGAAGGAATTCTGTTTTACGTCTCGTCACACATATAGGTGATTGCAGACGTCTAAATAACATATTGTTTACAATTTTAGACTATTATCATAAAAAGAAAAGAGGACGGTGTGGTTACATGGAACAAAAATAAAGGATAGATGAATTGTAGGACAGTAACTATGAAAAATTAGATAAAAATAACTAAAATAATCTAACTTACGATTATGATTATAAAATGTTCCTTAATGGACTTCCCAAAAGGTTACTCGTTAATTTAACAAGAGAAACAACTGGCAACGAATCTAAAAGTCAAACACATTAACATGCCCAGTGTCAGCACTTGGTATAACACCATTCAAAAAGGGTTTCGTTAGTTCACAATCAAAAATCACATGTTGAACTGAAAGATCCCCACGACATACGCACTTAACAGTCTGGCAATACTTGGTTCGTAGGGAATTACATAAAAGTCTAAAAGTCAGGCTAGAAACCGGTCGGCTAATCGACACAAAGTTTGACAGAGTTTGCTGACGAGGTTTTGATGAGGAACTGTGTTGACTCCAGAAATCCCTCTCGATTAAATGACTAATTTCCTTGTATGATAAAGGACAATCAACCTTAATACTACCAATATATTCTTTGCTCCCCTTTTTGCTGCTCTATCTGCTTGATCATTAAAAACGAAGGAGGTGTGCGATGGAACCCAAGAAAATACAACATTAGTACCAATCATGTAAAGACAGTGCAACATGTACTTAATCTCAAATAATAATTCCTCTCTTTGTATATTTTCAAAACAATACAAACTTTTTAATACTGACTGTGAATTCAACACAAAATAGGATATAAATATTGAGACTGGCAAGGAAATTAAATAATTTAATGCCATCAGGACAGCAACTAGTTCAGCTGTAAATATGGAATGACCCTACCTAAATAATATGATTTTTCAGCTTTGAAATCTGGAATTACAAAGCCAGATCCCGCACTACCATCATCAAGAACTGAGCCGTCAGTGTATACTTTCAAATAGTTAGTAAACTTTTCTTCCATGTCAATTTTGATAGATGCTGCTAACACATGCGGCGAAATCGCTTTATTTAGATCAGAAGAAAAAATGTTAACTGTTACTTCCGTTAGTTCCCAAGGGGGTACCGGCGGAACCAGTACGCGAGGCGCTACTCATGTGGGTCAATCTTTGATGAATTAAAAACGTCTGAAACATATGAACGAAGCGTCTCTAAATTTGAATTTTTCTGTGCATTTTTCGAAAAATCAATGTCGGATCGTGTATTTAACTCTTCAAGGTCGTCCACCGCAATCCGTCTCACTACATATTTTACAGAACTTATTTTCCTTTCTTCATCAAGTGGCAAAAGGCCTGCTATCTTATAAGCTTCAGAGGACTTAGTATGCACAGGTACACCCAGGGCCAACTTTACAGCTTTACTGTCAATTCTTTGAAGTTTCTTTAAATGCGATCGCGAAGCAGAAAAGAATAC
>JAFLJL010001703.1:12500-15000 GCA_018398815.1 Conus ventricosus | reverse complement strand
GTACAAGCGCCAGAAGCGCCTTGGGCCCTTATCTCCTGAAACTCTAGGGTTTCAGATACAAGACCGCTAACAGTAACAGACCCGCGGTTGGGTGCGCCCGCACAATTTGTTACTTCCGTTTTCCGTCTCACGCTTTTGAAGAATTTGACTCAAGCGACTTAATGCAGCAGTCAGAACTGCCGTGACTTGTAAGCGCAACACAACGGTAATTGTCTGGGTTGTTGGGATCTCCCTTTTTATGAATAGGAATAACTATAGACTTAGCCCAAGATGCAGGGAAGTTTCCATCATTAAACAGTCTGTTAAATAACATGACAAGGAAATCAATTATCTTTGAGTTGGCTTGTTTCAGCATTTCACCTAAAATCATATGTGGGCCTGCACTTTTTCCTGATTTTAATCTTTTTATACTGTCAGTTACCTCTTTTCTGCTTATCAGATCATTGAACAAAGGTTCTTCAAAATCTCCAGCATCCTCAATCACTATATCATTATCATCGCTTCTGTCGACTGTAGCCCCAAAGACTGCAGAAAAGTGATCATACCATTGTTGCAAACTTATATTGTTATAAATAAACGACTTTCTATTAACTGATCTAATTATTGTCCAAAATAAACTTGAATCTTTATTGAGTTTTTCAGCATTTGCAATTTTGATTCTTCAAATTCATGTTTCTTTTTTCTTTTCAACTGCCCATATTCCCTTCTTTCGTTTACATACCTTTTCCCCGTGATGTTTTTTATTTTCTTCACTTTTACACCTTTGGAAACTTTTTAAGAACCTTTGACTTCTCTTTTTTTTTTTTTCACACTCATCATCAAACCATTCATTGCATTCTTTCCTTCTCTTCCAACTATTCGGACCATGCAGGCAGCGGCTCCACACAACGCACGTGAAAAAGTATCAACACAAGCATTAATGTCAATGGGTAACAAGTCAACGGCATTTTGTAAACCCATCTTTGAAAAGATCACTGTTAAGTTCATTTTTAAACATTCCACGTACTCGTCGGACCATACTATCCGTTCTTCACCTTTCTGAGATGAAATACATTCCTTTTTGCCCAAAGCGTTTTTCCATTTCATTTCTACTGGCAAATGCCAGGAGAATAACTTGTCACCAAACACACATAGTGCATTTTTTTTTAACAAACAATCAGAAACAAGAAAATAATCAATTACACTGCATCCTTGTGGTGACACAAAAGTAAAATCTCCTTCAGAATCACTTTCACAAAAACCATTCAAAATCATAAGATAAAATAAACAACAAAGGTCCAACAGGGATTTCCCGAAATTATTTATAGTAGTATCCTTAGAACGACGCAAGTTTACATCAGCTTCGTTGCTGTTATGTCCGAATTCAGAAACACAACCCATTTCTTCCACATCCGATTGTTCACTGCCTGTCCGTGCATTTAAGTCTCCCCACACTAACATGTATGCATCTTCATCCTGCATATGTTCCAATAAACTTTCTTCCAACATTAATATGCCATCTTTCAAATCTGTTCGTTCATACAATGGTCCCCCTTCTGGTACTACACAGGTCGACACAAGGACAACATCTTTTTAAGCTGAAAACACTTTTATCAACTTTTAGAACGACAGTATTTTCACATTCAATATCTATTTTTTCACAAAGCATCAGCGAATGTTTCTGTTAGGCAAATGAAATGAAATGAATTGACATAATTAATAAACATAGCATCTGTCAATTTGTATAAAGATTTTCAACATTATAGTTGAGGAATGTCCATTCATGTGGATGGTCGAGCCTGTCCTATTTATTCCTGCTCCGCAAGTGTCTGTCAGTGTCACGGCCACGGTTTGCCCAGTGTGTGTGGAGTTCAGTCTGTCTGCCGGCCGACCCTCTCCGTCCTCCGCGCACACCGCTCGCAGCACCCGTGACGTCACGGTGAGAGGAAAACCCACCACCCCTCACTCCGCCACCCTGTTTCATGGGGGAAAAACCCCCGCAACACGCAGCGAAACACGGTCACTACCGGCCCCCTCCGTCACACCTCGCTGCACAGCTGGCGAATCTTCCCCGTCACGATGCGACCCCCCACCATCACGCGCAAGGTCACGGCAGTAATGTTCACCTTGTGAGGGCCGCACACTGGCAGGAGACCCCCCACCCCCCAAAAGCCACCCCAGAACTTGACTGTCTGCCGACATCAACAGCTGAAGAAGGCGTGCGGTCAGCATTGGACGTGGAAGTCGTGCACTTGTCCGCTGTGTTGTTGTGTTGACCCTGGCCCCTGGCGTGCCGTGTATCGCCTGTCTCACTGGTACACGCGTGTTGTTGTGGGGCCCCTCTGCTGCTGACTTCCGCATACGTGCGTTGATCAGGGAGAGCAGGACCGATCACCATCCTCCCTCTTTTGAAGTAGGCTCTCCTCCCGTCTCTCCTTGCCTCGGCCACCATGTGGGCCTGGGCTCTGGTCAGATCGTTGGCCACACTGACACCGTTTTGCCTCCGTTGATCCTGTACTTC
>JAFLJL010001703.1:0-2500 GCA_018398815.1 Conus ventricosus | reverse complement strand
TCAGTTTCATGCTGGAATAGTATTCAAAACAGTGGTAAATTAATCGTTCACCACTTTGTGCGATTTCAAGTCAGTCTGATATTCCAAGACCTTTTAAGGGGATTTATACACCTCTGTCTGTCTGTCTGTCTGTCTGTCTGTCTGTCTCTGTCTCTCTCTCTCTCTCTCCTCTCGCTCTCTCTCTCTCTCTCTCTCTCTCTCTCTCTCCTCTCTCTCTCTCTCTCTCCTCGGACAACCGGCCCCACCTTACTATTTCACACTTGCGGTATGTGAACATTGGCATAAAGAACAAAACAAGAAATCAGTGCCTGTCATAGATGTTCCACGTTTATTGACAAAAAAGGATTTCTGACAGGCAAGTGCAGTCAGGGATGGTGCTGACTTTCTAAGGAAACTATTCGCCACAAACCCAGAAAAGACGTCTCATGATCATGTCTTCTAATACTACCCAAATACCACGTCTGAGTTGGACATAACTGGCCCTGAAGAGTCTCATGCTAATTAGACCTCAATCTCATCATCCATGTTTACAACACCCCACACACACACACACACCACACACACACCCCACCAAATCACGACCGAGCTCTCCAAAACATGACTGAACTTTCTTCGGCATTTCAACTGCTTGTGAAGTATTTTAATCACGTTTTAGCTCATTTTCCAGTCCAAGGCATTTAAACTATGAAATTAATCTTCATTATCCGTGGCTGACAGATTTTACGTGCAAAAAATCAACTGCATTCAAAAACTGTTATTACAACTGAGATTTCCTTTTCTTTTTTCTTTTTTTTTTTGTTGCTGTCCCAACCTCTGCGTCACCTCAGAGGCAGTGCACCCACGCCACTCATTCCGACACCCCGTCCACAGCCACAGCCCGGCCGGCCCCGCCGCAGCCCCGGCACCAGCAATCCACAGGGAGCAGTCAATGTCAAGTCGTCAAGAGGCAACCCACCGGAGGAGACACTGCACTGCTGCCGAGTCACTTCGGTGGTTTTTCAGTGGCGCCTGTTCTGATCTAACATACGCAGGACACCACCTACTAAGCCCCCTACTGACGACAATAATTGCTTAGTCGCGGAGCCGGCGTGAGTGAGCTCTCCTCCGGAAGGCGCCACCACGTCCGTCCAACGACAGCCCCCATGGACTCGCCGATACCGGTGACCCCGACGGAAGCAAACCAAGGCCACAGACATGGAGAGGACATCGAAATTGAGGTCACCATGAGAGCAGGGCATGAAGGGCCACAGAATTTGAGACTTTTTTTAAATGCTGATCAATGGAATGAGGATGATTAAGATGATGCTACGGATTTCCATTTCGGTCTGAGACTACATGACAGGGCTGAACTCTACGCTTCCTTTCATAATATATCCTGGCGTCAACCAGGCCCGAGAGATACAGGCACCTGCAGTGTTGGTCATGAAATTTGAGCAACACTCTCAGAAACGCATCCATTAAGTGGATGAAACTCGACTGTGTGGTCCCAGTCTTCCCAACTGAGTCCGCAGCAAACTCAACTCTGGGTAGGAGCCGGTCGGGGCAGAGAAAACCCACATGCCTATGATGGGATTCGAACCCACGATCTCCCAGCCTTGAGTCCGCGACGCTAACCACTTCGCCACGGCGGCTGGTAGATTTCCTTTTCTTGTTTAATGTCTGTTCCTAGCGATGTATAAATAGGACACTCTGGCTGTTAAGAAAAAAAAACGGTTTAACGGAATAAACAATTGAAATGTGGAGTGAAAAACAACAGGATATTTTAAATATGAAATAAATGTTAGCCAACCGCCAAGAGAAGCGTTCAACGCCTGCCTTGCGTTGAAGAGATCAAAGCTAAGTGACAAACTCGTTCATTTCCATTGTCCTATGTTGTGTCTTGCCTGAAGAAGACCTAAGAGGTCGAAATGCGTCGTGTTTTGTCTTGTGACTCGTCTGTCCACGTTTCTTCTTGGCGGTTCGCTGGCATTTATTTGAGATTTGTTTAGATTTCCTCCTGCAGTGGTCTCACTTTGCAACTAGGTCCAACAGGACATTTCGATAGATCGATAGATATAGGTATTAGTAAAATACCTTGCATAATATACAAGTAGAAGTTATTTTTCATATGTTGCAAAAACAGAAAAAGGGAAAAAAGCAGACAGTTTCTAGTTGACTACAAGCAAAGACATTCAAAAGATACTTACAGATGCTGAAGAGGGCTGTAGTCGGCTGGTAGAGCGAAGAAAAGGTGCAGGAGTGAACGGAAGCCTTCAAAGGGATCGGGTTGCCGTCTGTGCCTTCAGGGTTTCAGCGGCTGTTTTTATAGAGAGAAGCCCACACGCGCACGGGCGCGCCCGCGACACACACGCACACACGCGCTCGCTTCTCTCTCTCTCTCTCTCTTCTCTCCTCTCTCACACACAACCCCACACACACACACACACACACACCACACCAACACACACACACAAACACACACCACACACACACACACATTTATCTTTACACAAGTTTGCTA
>JAFLJL010001702.1:12500-30375 GCA_018398815.1 Conus ventricosus | reverse complement strand
CTTTTAAAACTCCGCAACAAACTCTTACTTTCCCGCCGACACAAATTTCTTATTTATCTGTAAATTTCTAATAAAAGGGGAAACCTAATGCCACAAACCACCGCGCAAAAACCCGCGCAAAATCAACCCGAATACACACCCCCAACACGCACGCACGGGTGCAAACACACACCACAATCACACCACACACACATCCACCACACCACACAACCCCAGGGAAAATACACACACTCTTCCCCCCCCCCCCCCCCCACACACCCCACACACAAAAACACTCTTGAAAGTCGGTAGAACTAGGCAGAACAGTCAGAGAACCTTGATCATTGCTATAGGTCACATCTAATTTTTCAAATACGTTGTTGTTGCTGTAGTCATTGTTGCTGTTTCCACGCACCCAGAGAACAGATAAATGTCTGTTCAACCCCACTTGCTTCCCACCGAGTTTTTGGGCGAAAGTGGCCTAAAACCCGCCTTTTCCTGTGGCGGAAGAGAGAGAGGAGAGAGAGAGGGGAGAGAGAGAATCACCGGCAGACAGACAGAACAGACAGAGAAGAGAGAGACAGAGAGAGAGACGACGGGACAAAACAGAGAGGCGGGCAGACGGGACACACACACACACACACACCACTCTTTCTCTCTCTCAATTAAATGAATAAAATCCGCACCATTTTCTGACTAATTTCCACCTACAAACTTTGTACACGGGGCCGAAACCTGATCACTTAATTTACGGCTCGCGGCAGTTCCTACCTGTGCGTTTAAACGAAACACACTGGGTTTGGGGTTTTTGCACCACTTTTGGAAAAGTCTAGATTGCCATCAGTTTGAGGTTTGTCGACGTGGCACGACCTGGGCCGTCATTGTGTTGGAGCTACTGCACAAAAAAAGGCTGTGTTTTGATTGCGCCCCGGTGTGGCCACTGTTTTTTAAATTGTGTTATTTAAAATGGCTAAAACGTTACTGAAGAACAGGTTTGTTTTTCGAGGCCATAATTTTATTTTAACTGCATGTTAGAGTATTTGTTGAAAGAATTAGTTGAGTTAGTTATTTGAAGGCAGCTAACTTTTCCCACTTGTTTGCCCGCACAGCGTTCATTTCTTAAGGCGAAGGTAAACACGGCTGATTCGTGACTTGATTGATTGTTAAATTTACAGATTCAGTTTTTTATGGGGCAAGCTGATTTTTTGTATTAAGATGTGTATACTTTTTTACTTCTAACCGTTCATCTGCCTTTAAGTGTCCCCCTTATGCAACTGAATGGCGATTTTGAATGTTCTGGCAACAAACTAGATAGGGTTGGGCAGACCTTAGTAAAATTCTACCAGTATGGAGAGGAGTAGTGTGTGGCTAGCACTATCTTTATATAAATGCTTCAAATTTTACAATGACGGATGTACTACAACCTACAAAACTATGTGTAACAGATAGGCTGACACAGCGAGACGCGCGACCTTGTTTACACAGCGCCGGCAAGCGACCAAAAAATCAATAAAGCGAGAAAACTGGGCTTGCCAGGTGAGGGGTGGGGGTGGGGGGGGGTGTTTTCATTTCAGGTTGACAGCGCGCCAGGTGTCGTTTAGCGGGGGTTTTGTATTGCCATTGAAGGTGTGTGGTGTAGTGAGAAGATATTTACTGGGTTTTGTGCAGGTTGGTTTTGTTTATAAATATTTTGATCATGGCAGAACAAAGATAGTGGAGATTTTTAAGCTGACAATATTGACAAGCAATGTTGAGTACCATGCAAAATTTGTTAGTGCTTTGGATGAGTTGAGAGCGGCAGGCCCTTTATATTCTCGCAAAACTAAGAGAGATTGCTCGTTTGTTGAACCCTTATGCAAAAAGGGTTTTTCTACAGTTGGTCTTTTCTTTCACAGAAGTCTACTCTATGAGGAAGGATTTTGTATTTAATGTTTTCAAGCAGTGAGGAGATTAGAAATTATTGGACTACTCCTGTACAAGCCAAATTTCAACTTAAAAACACACTCCTCTCAAAGTCCGCACCCAGTGAGAGAGAACCAGGCTTACCCTGAGCGGTCAAAGGTCACAGTGGCAAGCCGTTTCTTCAGCGCTTCACCCGAGCGGTAAAAGGGTCACAGTGGCAACCCGTTTCTTTAGCGCTTCACCCTGAGCGGTCAAAGGTCACAGTGGCAAGCCGTTTCTTTAGCGCTTCACCCTGAGCGGTCAAAGGTTATCAGCAGTGAGATCAGATGCTGCTTTGTCGCTTTGCTGTCTACCCCCTGTTACAAACTTTTAGGCTGCCTTTTTAGCTCTGCTAAAGCAGTATTTTACTTTAAAAAAAACCACTAGGTAACTCTGCCAATGCCAGTCCCAAGCCTGGATGGAAAAAAGAGGAGGGGTGTGGTAAAAACTTTTTTTTGTGCACTTGGCGGTTTGCTTTGAACTTCCCAACAAAAGAGCCAATGCTCACAAAAAACGCAAGCACTGTCTTGCATAAGTGGTGTTACACATGACAAATAATAAAGCTCTGTGTACACCACACACACTCCCCCCCCAAGTCACCCCAAGTTCTTAATTAAGTTTTTAATTAAGTTACCCCAATTTTCTTAATAAGTTCTTGATTAAGTTATCCTTTAAGTACAATCAAGTCTTATTAAGTATCTTATAATTATCAAAAAAATACAATCTATGTTTTTATCTTAAATAGTAAATGTCTAATATAGTACACACCCCACCTCAAAAAACGCGTCATCGTTGAGGATGTTTTTGCTCAGCTTTTTTCTGCATAATTTTAATGAAGGCCTTACACCCTAAGCAACCGCATTGATTACAATTCTGGTCTATGGAAATCCCTTTTATAGACTCCAGGGTCTTTATTTATTGACCTTTATACATTTTATAATTACGCCATGATCTATTTTTTTTAAAAAATTTTAAAATATTATTCCATTATAAATGGATCAAAATGAATGCTTTGTTATTGGCGGTTTTGGCGTGCAGTTGTCTTTTTCTGTATTTAGCGGTTCAGGTTGGTTTTAACTTCTTTCGTTTCTGTTGCCATTGTGTATATATTTTATAGCCATAATAAAATGCCCCCAACAGCAGCAATGGCGCCCAAAAAATGGCAAACAGTTTTAAGTTCAATATTCCATGAAAACTTTTGGGGCCCTTGAAAACACATGGAGTTTTTATAGCTGGCATTGAATCAACTTGTTCTGGCGTTGGCGGGGTTTTGTTTTTATAATGCTTTTAACATTAATTTTTTTTGTTTTGTTCCACTCTGCTAATTTTTTTCCCGCTTCAACCCGCCCCGGATTTTTAATGGTCTCCCCCTGGTTCAGTGTTTTCTGATGATTTTCTGGCTTGGTTACTTTCTCCACCTGATTCAGTGTTTTTTGGTTCTGCTGATTTTCCAGATCGTTCATTTTGAAGGGAATAAAATCTATATGATTAAAAGTTATTTAATCCCATGATTAATGGCGATAACAATGTTCCAAATCTATAGTAAAATCACAGCCTAGAGACTCTAATGACTTTGTTAAAACTGGATCTTGCGTTTAAATCATACGTAAGATCTTGTTCAGAATCAATGGGAGCAAATCTACTGACTAGTTTAGTGTTACAAACTAAGAACCGTTTGCCCACACTTTTCACCATTCTAGACCCCAGCTGCGCTTCATACCTGTTATGATACTTTATAATGTCTTGCGCCGTCATCTGTTGAATTTGTTCAATGCTGAATTCAGTTCGAGGAACTGTTTTTTTTTCCACTGTGCCAAAGAATACAGCCTCTCCTTTTGGGGCTTTAAAAGCTTGATCATTAACTTGGTCATTTATAAATTCAGGAAGGTTTAGGCCGCCTTGTAGCTGTAGGAGATCATCGCTGTTCATGTTTTTATTAAATTATAATTATTTTATTTTATAAAATGAGCACCGAAAAAACTGTTGCTAACCTTGTATACCATTCTGCTGTTATTTTGGGGGGCTAAGTGTAGGATACTCAATGCTTGGTAAAGCTTGTTAAGAATTAAACCAGCAGATCTTGGCAAAATAGACTTTGAGGATTCAGCAAAACTGTTGCTATTATTGCAGCTTCATTTGCTACGAAAGATTTTTAGTTAAGCAAGGAAAATTCCAGAGAATATAAATATGTAAAAAAAAATACATTTATAAAAAATGGCTTCACTCGCAATAATGGGTAGGCGGCCCCTGTGGTGAATGCGCTTGCTTTTTAGCGGAAGTAATTTCGATTTAGTAAACTGCGGGATGGACAGCGAGAGAAAAAGCATAACAAAGTTTGGGGAACTAGCAAACTGCACAAACGCCTATGAAAGGGAGAGACTTGGCAGTTTAGATTTTATTAATGACACACTGAAAGACAGGGGCATGCAGCTTACATATTTAAAAATGTTGATCAAGCAATAAAACAAAATTATCTAGTAACAGGCAAACCAATCGGGAAAATTGCCCCACCAAAATTCAGTGACTTTTATCAACCATCAGAAAACAAAAGTGCAAGAAATCGGGTTTATTGTCGTTGGTATGACCGTCGTGTATTTTGTTCACATAAATTGGCTGAATAAAAAATGAACAAAATCTATTATTCGCCCAAAGGTATTGGAAGGGTATCACAGCTACAAAGCTAAGCCAAGCGGCAGGTGTCAGTGAAAAACAGCAAAGGAATTTGGTTATCTAAACAAGCGATTTGGCCCAAAATTTTTTTACCTGCGCCCAAACGAATACAGAGACCGCACTTTGTGAACACAAAATCCAAACGACACCCATCAAAGGATCTTCTATATTTACCCCCTGATAGGATTAGACGAAAAAGATTTAAGAACGCACTTACAGTCATTGACATGGCTTCAAGATACAAGATGCGGAGCCATTAACACAAAAGAGTGCTTCTGCTGTTGCTGTTGCTATAAAACTGATATACCAACGAGGGCCACTAACTTATCCTCGCATGATTCAAGTCGATGATGGAAAAGAATTTAAAGGCCAAGTGAATCAATTATTGTTGAAAACATTAGAGTTACCATTAAAAGAGGCATTCCAGGAGTTCACAGATCACAGGGTTTAGTTGAAACTTTAACAAAAGTTAGCCGAAAGACTTTTTTCCCACCAGTATCACAGAGAGTGATTGACAATTCTCGCAACACCCGAATGGGTTAGAAGATGCCCTCAGTTTTGCGCGCAATGAATTTAAAGAAGAATTTAAAGGGCTTAAAACCAGTACAAGCAATCAAAAGAAAAACCCCAAAAAATGTTGCTGAAGACTCCAGTACACCGGCAAACTATTACCGTTTGGTTTAAAAGTAAGGTTACCTTTATTTACCGGGGGAAGCAGAAGGGGACACTCGCATCAGGGGAACTGATCCTGTTTGGAGTGTGATCCATATGAAATAAAAAGAATTGTAAAAAATCCCCCCCGTGTATTTTTTTACGGGCTCCCCCCAGTCCTAAAAGTTTCTTTTGTGAAAGAAACTGCAGATAATTCCGCCGCACAGTACGTTTAAATTTAAATTTTACGGTTCTCCAGGCCCCTTATATGCCGGGGTTAAAAAACACTTTTTTTGGGTTTTTTTAAAACAACGATTTTTTGTTACACTTTTTGTGTTGTCTCATTTTGAAGTCGCGTTTTCTTGTCTGATGAAAAGTTTATTCCCAAACAATGCTTTTTTGTAGTTGTATGTGTTGTTTGACGCACAACGCTGCGAGATTTTCCCCCTTTGTTTTCTTTGTTTTCCCCGGGGCCGAAAAGATTTTTTTTGCCCTAACCCCACTTTTAATTTGATCACTTTGAAAATTTCTCCTTCATCTTTCTCCCCTTCTTTTTAGTATTGAATGAAAAAAGGCAAATCTTTAGGGTAATCAGATGATCATCCATCCTCCCTCCCTTTTTGCCCTTCCTTTCCATGTCTTTATAGATGTCTCAGTGGGGTATCTATAACAAAACTTCTGTATTGTGAAAATACTCTGGACCAGGTACGGGGGCTTTAAGTGTCTAAAAAAATTCTACTAAAAAGTTTTGAAATTCAAAAACAGAAAACCCCAATAAATACAGGTTTGCCCAAATTTGACTTTTTTTTTTCTTAGCAAAAGGTGATCAGAAATTTCTAAGCCCTGTAATTGGGTTTTTGAAGTAGTTTAATTGCTTCGTTCTCTTTGGTGAAAATCTAAATTTTTGCGCTTGTGGGATTTCCTGTTTTTCCCAAAACAGTGTTTTTCATCGCTTAAAAAAGTTTTTTCTGAAGCATTGTGGATTTTTTAGGTCAGTTTTTCTTCATGATTTTGGGTTTTCATGAACTTTTCTTATCAAAAGAAATTATGCGAGGGCAGCTGTTAATTTAAACCCCATGTCTTAAAAAAAAATTGTAGAAGTTGAAATGACAGACTAATTTTTTTTGCCCTCGAAGATTAGGCAAAATTTTTAGGGGTTTTTTTGGATCCATCTTTGACTTTTGCTGCTTTGGATAGTCTTTAGCAGGTCTGGAGTTCATGAGGTTTCAAAAAGAAACCAAAATAAACCCCCGCGTTGTCGGGGCTTTTTAAACCCCCCAAACCACTTTAATTTTTTTTGAAATATTATTCGTCCCTGTGTACATTTTAAGTTGGTAATGGAAGCGATTGCGCATTCCCCAACAACAGTTGTTTGCATCAAAATAAAAAAAAGATGTTAGCCCTTTTATTGGACTAGTCTCCAAGTATTTTTTGTTTGTTTTCAGTAATGTGCGACGCCTTCTAATTCCCCCACGCATCGTTTTCAATATTGGATCATTGGAAAAATCCACAATAAATAAATTGTACCCCGTAAACTTTTAAGAAAGCATCCCAATCATCCGGGCCAGAAAGTAATGCCCCCAGGACCCAAAAATGTATGTTTCAGCGGTCTTCCTATAATTTTCAAAGACGTCCCCAACAAAAAATACATTTCCCAAAAGTGGGTCATGATATTCTCCCTCGTTTTTACACTCAAACTTTTGCCACGATTTGAGATGGGAAATCGAGTCACTGATGTCCTTCCTCAAGACTAGAAAAGAACGCGCCTTTAGGGGAAAGTGTGTCTTGTAAAAACCTTTTCCCCAATGTTCTGTACTCATAAGGGTAAACCCCCTTTTCAAACAAGAGTTGGATAAATTTTTTTCCCGTTTTTTGGGCAGGATTTTAAAGGAATAGCCGGGGGACTCTATGTCCCACATGTGTTGCTTGAGTGTAGAAGACATGTTTTTTAAAGTGAAACACATGTATTTTCTGATGACTGTGCAATGCTGCTCCCCTAAAGGCTCGCCCCACTGCTTTCTTATAGGTGGGGTCGTAAACCTGAAGTTTGAAAAAAGGGGCCCAGTTTCCCATGTTTTGGTTAAAAACTTTTTTAAAGTTTGCTTTGTTTTGCGCTGCCCCTCTGAACTTTCCCCCTAATGTGTTTCATGGTTCTTATGGGGGTTTTACACTTTTGGGGCGTTGCTCTAAACCCAAACCCAAAAATGCGGGGTGAGTCTCTGTTTTTGGGTCTTCAGGCCCTTTATGATTCAGTTTTAAGTTTAGTTTTTAGAACAGGCTTTCCCACTTGTGCATGCGTTTTAAGAATGTTTCTGCAGATTGGTCCTTTTTTAATTCTGGTCTGAATAAAGCCACCCGACCTAACAATTAAAGGGAAAAATAAAACAATTGATGTTTAATCATTAAGACTTTTTTCAAAAGTTTTTGTGGTGCGGCCCCTTCAAAAAGGAACAATAAGGGGATCGAAGTTGGTAAACTATTTGGACTTGTTTGCAGCTTTTCCCGTTCTTAAAAACAAATTTTGTTTGGAGGGGGGTAGTTAGTTCTGACCAACGAATTTTTTCAAGTTTATTGTTCACTTGCGGTTTGCACAGGGATTTTTTTTAAAAATTTTCTGCAGAATTCTTGTTGTTAGTGTTTTTTGGTAGGCAAACTGTCATTGTGCGTAAAATGTGTAGGGGGCCCAGCCTGTGGCGAAAACTTGGGAGTAAGTCCACATGACTTTTGGCTGGTTCCCCCCTATTTTTGGGATGTTTTTGGACACTTTAATTGGCACAAATTTGTTTCCTCTCCCCAGTGTTTTACTTTAACATTTATGGGTTGTTTTGTTTTTTAAAAAATGTCATTTGGTCTACCTAACGGGGGAAAGGGAAATTTTTCCCATTGATTTAAGTTTTTGGCTTTATTGGATATTTGTCCCCCTTGCGTGTTCGCGGACATGATGCAGTTTGCAGAAGCACCTTGAACATTTTGGGTTGAATTTTTTATGTTTAAAACTGCTCTTTTTAAAAAACCAACTCCCGAGGTAGGGGAAATGAAAGCCTTCCCTCATCGGTGATACTTGCTTTTTTAATCTAATCTCTAAGACTTCGCCCTCGACCAACCCAGACCCTCTCATTTTGGCCTTCCCCAGCGTCAAACGTGCAAGGTTCGTCTCCCCAACGGGTTTTTAAGTCTTAGAGGAAAGTGTCGTTTTTTAGTCGAGCCCCGACTTCTAATTTTCTTCATTTTTTGTTACTGTCGATTAAAACAGCTAACTTATTTTTAACCGGGGGTCTAGGGTTGGTTTTGCTGGAACTTGAAAAAATGCTGAAAAAACACTTGCCGACGTTTGGGGGGTCAAGCCCCAAACAATATCTTTCAGTGCTCTTGTTAAACGCTCTCTCTCGGGCTTCCTTAAACTTCGTCTTGCCCTTCATTATTTCCATGTGTCTTCTTTTCTAAGCCAAAATTTTTTTTTAAAATTTTAAAAAAAAATACTTAATCAAAAACCAATTTAAACGGTCTTTTTGCGCTTGGACTCAAAAACTAAAGTATAAACACCCTTGGGTTTTTTTTTTTAATGTGAGTGTTTAGAACAGGGGTTTAAATGTTCGTTTATTTTTTTTAAGCATTCCTTTTTTATTCTGCTCGGGGTCTGGCTTTTGAGAAAAAACTTGCCCTGCCTTTTTTTTGAAGATCAAATTTTGTTTTTTGTAGTCATCAAATGGGCCCCTGTAAACGATTAAATTTTTTCATCCGTGATTTAGTCAACAGCGCTTTTTTATTGTCATTTTAAAACGGTAATTTTAGCTGTTATTATTTTAAACCCATAGCTGTGTTTTTGGGTTTAGTTTTATTTTTTGCAGCGGCCCCTACAGCAAATAAAACAGGCGAGAGCAAAAAGAAAAACCCTCTGGGTAAAGCTCGGGTGGCCTATGCCGTTGCTAAGGACCTACGCTCGTTCTGCTGATAGAGCGCTTATGTCGTGCTCCGTTTAACTATGTAACAGCTTTTAAAGGGCAGCAAATCCCCTTTTTTTGGGTTTTTGCTTTGTTTTTAAAAGGTCTTGTCTGTACTTGCGCTTTGTTAATGTTGGTTAAATCTGAAGGTTTTTATTCGGGGTTTCTAAAACGCAGAATTTCCCTGTTTTCCCTTCTTTTGACGGCGCTGTAGGCACTTTGGAAAAAACCCTGAACAGACTTGTTTTTTTAAAAATGAAAAATAATTTAGTTAGTACATTTTTAATCTGTTATCTCAATTTCAGCTGCGCTCATTAAAAAAAACAAATGTACTTTTAAGCGGTTTATCGGCTTCTTCTTCTTTTAAATTGAATGTTTATTACGTCTCTACAGTTCCCCCGCTTCCGCAATGATTTCTCTTTTGACCTTAGGCAACCAAAAAAAACCGTATTTTGGTTAAAAAATCATAACCCTAAACTTTTGAGATGAAAATCTTTGACGCAAGGTCAACTGTTGGATTTTTTACACCCCCGCCCCCAAACGTTTTTTTTTTCATCAAAATGTGATAGGTTTAACCCCGCAGGTGATTTGGTTGGCTCCCTAAATCGAACATTGTATTTTCGTTATTTTTGGATTAAAAAAATTTTTCACTTGCTTTTTTTGAAGGGTTCTTATCTTCGCACAGCTTTAAAAACCTTTTAAAAGCGATTTTGCTGAACCCTAAAACAAAAATTCCTATAGTGTCTGCCCTGCTTTGGATTGTTGTATGATGAATCCTTTTCGTAATATATTACAAATTCTGACTATTTGGTGCCCAATCAGCCTTGCAAATTAGGTTGAAAAAAGCAAACTCTAACAAGATGTCAGAATGCTGTACTTTGCTTCGGTGTTGTGATTGATAACGCTTTTGTATTCATTAAAAAGTGTTCATATGACAATCTGTCTTTTATGCCCCCTTGAAATTTGGGCGCATGCGTTTTAACAATAAAAAATTAAAGGGGGAATGAAAGCGTTTTTCCAACGCAAACTTTAGGGGCTACATGTTTTTTGTTGTCTTTAGCATCTGGGCGTCTATTCTGGTTTTGTCCTCATCATTTTAAATTTTGCCAGTCGCCCTTTCTTTTCCCGGTTGCCATGATCAAAAATGGTTAAAAATTTTTGTCTGCATTGTGTAAAGAAATATTTCTTGCCCCTCAAGTTTTATAGAAAAATTTTCTTAAACGTTGTCCGTCCAGATTTGGCAACTGCCCTTTTTGGGGTTGTTGTTGAATCGAGCTTTTTTGAAAGTAAGCGCGCGGGCCCTGGCAAAATCTTTTCACCGCCCCAAAGTCGGGAAAATTTGAAGTAAAAATTTGTCTACAATAGAGAGGATTATTTGGAACAAAAATATTCCGTTTATTTCCTTCCCCCAAAGGGGTTCTTTCAGCTTTCTATACGGGTCAAGAATCGAGCATATGTTGGGGCATTTTTTTATAAAAAAAAAAAGTTTTTTTAAAAACATGGCAGGAATTGAGGCAAGAGATTTGTTGTTTTTGATCGGGGGAGGAAAATGAGTGAATGACCCCTTTAACCCCGTCGCTCAACGCTCCAATGTGGCTGAATTAACAAAAATTTTAAGGTTAAATCTTTGTAAAAAAGTTTAGGTCAAAACCCCCCCTCCCGAATTTATAGCCCAAAAGTTTTGTTAAAGGTCATTTGTTTGTGAAAAAACGAAAAGGAAAAACTTTTTCAGCTTAAAACAAAAAAAAAAAGCCCCATAAAAGTTTTTACCCGTGGGTTAAATTTTAAAAATGATCGTGTGAAAGACAAAATCCTTTGGGCCCTTGTTAGGCCAAAATTAAGGGGGAGGAGTTGTAAACTTAAAAACCACTACAAGAACTCCCAAAGAAAAAAAAATGCAAACATGGATTTAAAAAATTTAAAATCAATCAGGGGCGAATTAATAATCAATAAAAACCCGAAACTTTTTTTTTCAGAAGAAACAGGTTAAAAAAACAATTAATGATTCCCATTGCCTATGCGAGAAACTAAGGGGCCCTTGTAGCTTTAAGAACTATTAGAGGCGAATTAACAAACAATTAGCAAAACTGGTGAATAGTGAGCTAAAAAAAAGAAAAAAAAGAAAAAACCGTTGAGGCTGATGACCCCCAACTTAGGCATGATATTAAAGAAAGAACCCAAAAGCTAAAAGATTTAAACAAGAGAGATCGCAAGCTAAAAGTGCTGTCTACTAACCGAAACAATTACGAACTCAAGTGAGCAGAATAAGAGAAACTATCCAAAAAATTTTTATTGAAGAACACCTAGCAGAACAAATACAAACATGTTTAGGGCAAGGGTCACTTAGTAAGCGTTATAACGGCTTAGGATTTGAATAAGTAATGGTGATGGCTATTACAGGCGGCGCGGTCAAAGCCAGTGCCCCACCGCCATTTGTGATAAATCATGGGTAAAAAAAACAGCTTGACATTTGCAAATTTATTAAAAAATTTGTGGTAAAGTATTGACTCTTTTCCTGGTAATTAGGGGTTTTTGTAGCTGGCTTTTTTCTACTGCAAGCAAAATGTTGGTTTATGGCCAAGCCTTATGGAATTAGTTCTTGTAAAAGTTGGGTTATATTAGTAAGAAAAGACAAGTAATCCTATGCAGTTAATCCAAAAACAAGCGCTGTTTTTCTATTCATGGTCATCGGAACAGAGTCCGCGGCTTTGCTAGTCTTCAATGCTTTTGGGGGTTTTGGACTTCGGGGGTTTGATGTTAATTTGGGTGTTTGTTACTGCTTGTTATTTTTGGCTCAGAATTTTGTCGTTTTTTTCCCAACCTTCTGTTTTTTGCTGCTATAAGAATTTCTTATTTAGTTTATTATTATTCCTACCCGGAGTCTAAGGTCGAAAGGAAATGTATAAACCAGTGCCAAAAGCAAAGTCTACTTTCGATCTTTCGTATTGTAAAAAAATTTGGGACCTTTTAATATTGAAGGTAAATAAATGTAGAAATTAATGGCGTCCCTAAATTTTCTAAGGGATTGTTTTTTGCGTCAAAGCCAGTAGAAGGTCGTTTGCTTGACTTGCTGTGCCTGGCCCCTAGAAAAAAACCCCGAAGCGAATAACGTTTTTGCTACCCCTAGTTGGCCCTTTGGCGTTAAGATAAATGTTGCCCTGCTGTTTTATGCTCTTGTTTGGACCCGGGTTTAAAAATTTTGAAAAGGGAAAAGCGGTAAAGTTTTTACTTTTGGCTTTCCCTGAAAATAAAAAGAGCCTTTTCCCTGATTTTTGATCCACTTTTTTCTAAAGTCGTCTTTGGGGTTAAAAATTGAATTCGTTTCAGATCCCTTTTAAAAGCCTTTTGGGGCTATTCTGTTTCCCGAAAAGGATTTTTAAACGATTTTTTCATTCGGTAATGGGTGCGAGTTCAGTCAAAAAAACGCCCCGAAGGTTAAAAGAAAAGAAATCTGTACCTGACCTCACCAAAAAATATGGTGATTTAAATGATCGGATACGCCATCCCCACCCGTTGATGCACAGCACGCAAAGTTTAAGGTTTGATTTTAAAAATGATTGGATGATAAACCCCGGCCCCTTTTTGGATGTTTTTTTCAATGGGGGGTTAAGATAGCCTTCTGGGTACTCACCCTTTTTTTGAAAGAGGCAGTTTGGGTACGAATGTCAAGAGTATCGTTGCTATTTTTTTAAGATTTTAGTGCGGCCCCAAGAATATTTTGCGCCCGTATATTTGAATGCACCCTTTTTAATTTTTTTTAAAAAATTTTTTAACATAAAAAACCAAAAAACCCCTCCTTGTTTTTGAACATGCTATTTTAACGAATGCGGGGCCCCAAAAGGTTGCGCTCATGAAATATTTACAAAGTCGTATGGTTTAATATAAGCAAAGCCCAAGAAGAATAATAAGGTTCTAAAAAATTTTAAAAGAGCAGGGACCAAAATTTAGCCAGTTTAACCCAATACCCGATGGTTTTTTTTCGGGTTTTTTCCCCTAAAAAAAGCAAGAGAACTTTGCATTTTCCAAATTTCAATGCAAATTAAAAAAAATGTTAACATTTAAAACTTGGAGACGAAGGAACTCTTACTTTTTTGATAGGAGAAACTAAAATGTTAGGGTTTACAACTGCATTTACCCACTCATAGTTTTATTGTGGGCAGAAAAAAATATTATGAGGGGGGGGAAAAACCGTCAATCTTTTCTTAATTCATTATCTATGTTTTTTGGATGAGCTGGCACTGATGAAAATTATATGTGGAAGGCCCTCAACTGTTTTTGAGCTCTTCCCTCAGGGAAAATGCATATTGCGATTATGAAAATTTTACAATTTTCCCCAATTTACAGTTTAAAAAAATTAGTTTTTGGGGGGTTGGTATTTAATATAAAAATTGCAGACAAAAAGGGGGAAATCGTGAAATGTGTAAAATGCACATTGTTTTGGAAATAAAATAAAGCTGTACTAAAAATGTGCGTGGGCCCGAAAGAACCCGGAGTTACATTTGCGTGTGAGGTGTATAAATTTAGAATTAAAAACCCTTTCAGACGTTTCGGACTTTGAACAAAATGGGGAGTAGGCACTTTTTAGGGTTTGATACACTAAAAATGGTGATTTTTAAACGCAAAGAGGTTAGCGACAGTAAAAGTTTTTTTAAAAACAGCTGCGAACTAGAGGAAATAATGTTGGCCGTATGAATATAAAATTTGTTTGAAAAATGCTCTGGACTTAAAACCTATTTAGAATGGGAAAAAAATTTTTAATTTATAAGCCCATTTACATTTTTTAGCCCCCAAAAAGTTTCGAAAAGCATTCAACTCTGGCCCTTTACATGTAAGTTTTTGCCCGAGCAATGTCGGAAAGAGATTGAAAAAAGCGTATGGGAATAAAAAGTACTCCCCAAGAAAGAAAACGGTTTTTTTAAAGGGTGTTCTAAAAATTAAGTTTTATTCCCCAAAAAAAATTGGGAGCGTTCACAAAGATATTTTAAAATTTTTGTCTTAAAAGATGTAAAGAGGGATGGGGTTGTGGGATTAGTGACGTCCTTCTAAAAGGAAATTTAATTAGTGGCAAAATTGCGTTGAAAAACTTAAAGTTACCCCCGGCACCACAATGGCGAGGATTTTAAAGGTCATAACAACAAGCAAAAAACAAATTTTGTCTAAATGAAAAAATCTTACGAAGTTTGGGTTAATCTTGCCTTTTGGCCTCATAGGGTTTTTTTACATGAACAAGTTTTGAGAAGGGGGGGGATGATAAAAACAATAATGGATTAGATTTAATTCTGTTATAAAATTGGGGCAGTTAAAATTTTGACAAAAACCCCCCTTTTTATTTTATTTTTGGACGACTGGTTGTGGAAAAACAATATTTATCTCAACCCGTTACAAACGTTTTTCGTTTTAATTTTTATTATTTTGTTTTCTGCCCAACACTTAAATGGAACAACTATCAAATAGGGTTTAATGGGCAGATGAAACCTATATTTTGTTATCCTAGAAAAAATGGTGTTTTTAGAAACAGTTTTATGACTGTTTGAAGGAACGCAAACCCTTTTTTATAGATGTTTTTAGCGAAAAAGAATAGTAAAAGAAAACCCTTTGTCAAACTTTTGCGGGAAGCGGGGGATAATTTGTGGATTTTTGCAGAAATATAACTCGGTTTTTTTAAAAGATTTAGAGAACGTTAAAGAACTGTAGTTCTTTTAAAGAAAAACAAAGACTCATTTGAAGAAGTTTGCGCGAAAAATGAGTTTTGAAAAGACAAAAAAAACATGGTTAAACAAAAAAAATAAAATCTGAAAAGTTTGTAAATTAGTATTAAAAAGGATAACCTGCACAGTATTTTTGTTTGAGAAACGTTTTTTTTTGGTTATTGACGTCTTATTGTCAGAGAACAGTAATATGCGCTTGTGTTTTGTGTGGTGTGTGTGTGTGTGTGCGTTTTTGCCGCCCTCTCTGTCTGTCTGTCTGTCTCTCTTCTTCTCTGTCTGTCTGCCCGGTGACTTTTCCGCCCCGGAAAAAAAGGGGGGCTTTCAGGCCCCTTTCCCCAAAAAACGGTTGGTTGAGCAAGTGGGTTTAACAGACATTTATCGTTTCTCACCCCTTTTTTTACCTCTTGGAATGCCGCAACAAAACCGCACGATATACACGAGGATGAGTGCAGTGGCCTTGGTCTGCGTTTCCCCAGAAAAGGAAAAAGCTTACCCCCCAACCGCGTTAGCGTTCCCCGGGTACAGATGACGGCCCTGGACGTTTTGTTTTCATCTACCTTGATCGATGTGGTGTGGGGTTTGCGTTGTTTTGTGTGTGGTGTGTGTGGTGTGTGTGTGTGTGTGTGTGTGTGTGTGTGTGTGTGTGTGGAAGGGGAAAAGAGAGAGAGAGGAGGGGGGAAAGGGGAGAGAGGAGAGAGAAGAAGAGAGGAGAGGGAAAAAGAGAAAAGTGGTGGTGTGTGTGTGTTGTTGTGTGTGTGTGTTGTGTGTGTGTGTGTTGTGTGTGTGTTGCGTTTGTGTGTGTGTGTGTGTGTGTGTTTTGGTGTGTGTGTGTGGTGTGTGTGGTGTGTGTGGCGTTTTTGTGCGTGCGTGCGTGTGATGTGTTGGGGTTGTGTGTGTTTTTGTGTTGTGTGTGTGTGTGGTGTGTGTGTGGGGCCCCGCGCGCGCGCGCAAGCGCGTGCGTGTCGTGAGGCGGACTTCAAAAACTCTACTTCTTCGTACAATGTCATCGCCACAAGTTTCAAACCCCCGAAAATGTTTTTAAAAGGTATCTGCGCAAAACCTTCCCCGTCAAGATACTTGTGCCGTATGTACCCCCAAAAATTCCAATATCCCCGAATTCTTAGAAGAAAATCACAGCGCAAACTTCAAAACCTGGATCTCCCATAGCACGTCATTTACCCCAGACTTTTCCCAGAATTATGGAAAGAAAATTCCGCAAAATTCCAAACACCCTTTGAATTCATGGTTGGGAAATTTACCGCTCCAATTCCAAAATTTTACGGCAGAAAAGACCACACAACTTCCAAACCCCGAATCTAGAGACTGAAATTTTCCCACAAACTTCCACACCCCAAAAACCACAACATGAAACATCTGCCAGACGTTCAACCTCAGATCCCCATTCACGCGAATATAGCACACCAAGAAGGAACCACGGAAATACCCTTTACATATATAAAATTTATATATATATATATATATATATATATATAATATTTTTAAAATATATTAATTTATTAATTCTATCAAGCCATCGCACATCCTCACTCTCACAGAAAACAGCATGCCCCCCATTGTGTCGCCCCCGCAAACTGATTCTCCACCGAAAACAAAAACCTCCCCACGCCCCAAGTCCGTCCAAACCAACCCCCAAAGGAGACCGGCCCCTCTCTCTCTTCTCTTCTCTCCTTTTCTCCCACACCACACACATCTGTTTCTCAGACGCCGCACGCCCCCACCCCGCGCGCGCGAAAAGACAGCAGGCATCTAAAAAAGTAAAGCGAAGAGGGGGAGAGAGAGAGAGAGGAAGAGAGAGGGTTTTAAAACGAAGGGGGGAGTGTGGTGTGTGTGGTTGTGTGGTGGTGTGTATGCGCGCGCGCGCGTGCGTGCGTGTGCTTTAGGAGGGGAGGGGGGAGGGTGGGGGGGGGGGGGGTGGGGGGGGTTTTAAAGGGGAAATGGGGGGTGGGGGGGGGGGGGGGGGGGCGGGGCAGAAGGGGACGGCAGGCGGTTTTCCCCCTTTAATGTGGTGACCATATGTTGTAGGTGGATCGGAGGCCGTCACTGCGCGGTGGGCTTCCCCCCCCTTCCCCCCCCGATCCTCCCCCCTCCGTCCCCCCTCCTAATTACTCCCCCTCTCCCCCTCCCTCCTTTATCCGCCCCTCCCCTTTAGTCCATCCTCTCTCTCTCGCTCGCTCGCTCTCTTTTCTCTAACGCCCGTCGACGCCAAAACGATACCGCTCAAATCTGTTGTTGCCTGTGCGGCGAGACCCCCAAGTGTGATGATTTGAAAAAGGCACGCTGTTGGGGAAACAGAAAGAAAAGGGCGACAAAATAACAACATAACAAACAAAACAAAAATAACACCACCACAACACCACACCACACAACCACACACAACAGAAAATGCCCCAGGGCGTGTACACACACACACACCACACACCACACACCACACACCCACACACACATTTCTCTCTCTTGCTCATTCGCGCGGCGCGCAGCACGCACGCATCACACGTAGCACGCATGCAGTCACTTTGGGCGACGCACACACAAACACACGTTCCAAAAATACACACGCACACACGCCGGCCGGCGCGCCAAACACACAACACACCACACAAAACACACACACCCCCCCCACACACCATGAAAGAAAACAGACAAAAAAGAAAAAAAGAAAGAAAAAAGAAAAAAAGAAAAAAGAAAAAAACCAAAAACCAAAAAAAAAACTTACGGGCGCGTCCCCCGCCTCGCCCCGGGGATTTGCCTTCATTCCAGAGTGGCGTGAACGGTTGGCGATAATATATTGATGTGCAGCCCAGCGACACAGTAAACCAGGATGACAAACTAGTGCCACCAAACCCGCTCTCCTCCTCTCCCCACCCTCCACCCCCACCCTCCCTCCCCTCTTTCCAGCTCCCCCACCCACCCCCCTCCTCCCCATCCCAATCGTCAGTCCATCCTCTTCGGTTTCCCCCTCTACCC
>JAFLJL010001702.1:0-2500 GCA_018398815.1 Conus ventricosus | reverse complement strand
TATTTTACTGAATCAAAAGCCTTCTCGAAGTCAATAAATGCAACATATAATTTACGATTTAAACAAACTGTTTTTGTACAAATGCCATTAATGTAAACATGTGATCACTGTAGAATAGTTTTTCTTGAACCCAGCTTGAAATTCCCGGTAATGTTATTTTCTTCCACCCATTCCTGTTATCTCCTATTGATATAGCACTGTACAGTTTACTGCCAACATTACACAATGAAATTCCTCTGTAATTATTTGGATCGTTTGAATCGCCTTTTTTATACAATGGGATGACAACAGACTCAGACCAACTTCTGGGATATACCCCTTTATCAAATAAGGAGTTAAAGAATTTAACCAGAAAATCTAGAAATTAAACTTGACTGGCACGCAGTTTTTATCAGTTACGATATTCCATCTGGACCAGCAGCTTTGCGAGGTTTTACCTTCCTTAGCGCAACCATAACTTCTCTAAAATTGGACGGTTTAGATTGTCATCGTCATGATCAGATCATCAATGTAATTTTCATTTCCCAGATCATTATGAGACCCAGCGTTTCCTTCTAGCAGATCTCTGAAATGATGAGACCATGTTTCTAAACCTATATAATTTACAGGTTGCTTCCTTTTTCTGGAAATTTTGCGGACACAGTCCCAAAAAATCTTTCTGATTATTTACAGACGTAAGTAATTCTGTCAACAGAGTATCATTATATTGCTTTTCTTTTCTTTTTAAAGATGTTTATATTCTCGCCTGGCTTTGCAGTAGGCTACACGAGACGGTATTGACAAAGAACGTCGATATCTGTTTAATAAATTACGAACATTTCTTTTGTTAGCTAGACATTCCATATCACACCAATTGTCTTCTTTCTGACATTTTCCAATACAAACCTGTTTCTTCATACATTCTCCAGCCTCTTTTATACAAGAATTAAACACACTTAAGGCTTCTTCAATATTATTATCAACCAGTCTTACTGCCTCTTGCATGCGCACTTGCATTTCATCAGAAAGGATTACATTTTTAAACAAATCAGCATGAGCTTCGCTCCAGACAAATTTTTCAATAGTACAGCGCCTGTTGTTTACCTGTACAGGCTCACAGTTATGACATGAGGAAGCAAATTTCAGTTCTAAAGGCATGTGGTCTGACTCTGTTCTATCAGACACATACATCTCACAACTATTGGAAGTGGTAGAAAACAAATCATAAGACATCAAAAAATAGTCATTCACACTGCTGCCGCTGTCGGATATGTATGTGTAGCGACCTTGAAAGTCGCCCTTACACACTCCATTTAGAATACACAATTTCAAAGCAGTGCACATATTAATTAACAGCTTTCCATAATTATTTTGGACAACATCTTTGAATTTCGTACATGAGGTGGCCCACTTTTATGTTGATCATTGTATGTAAACATACTTTCTTCAAAATCACATGAGAAATTTGAAGAGAGAAGAGAGAGAGGAGAGAGAGAGAGAGAGAGAGAGAGAGAGAGAGAGAGAGAGAGAAGAGAGAGAGAAGGAGAGAGAAAGGAAGAGAGAGAGAGGAGAGAGGAGAGAGAGAGGAGAGAGAGAGAGAGAGAGAGAGAAGAGAGAGAGAGAGAGAAAGGGAGAGAGAGAGAGAGAGAGAGAGAGAGAGAAGAGGAGAGAGATGTAAGGAGAGAGGGAGAGAGAGGGGGAGGAGAGAGAGGGGAAGAGAGAGAGAGAGAGAGGAGAGAGAAGAGGAGGAAGAGAGAGAGAGAGGAGAGAGAGAGAGAAGAGAAGAGAGAGAGAGAGAGGAGTGGGGAGGGAGAGGAATGATCAGTGAGATCGGTCCATGAGATGACAATGGGACAGCTTACAATGTGTGTGTGTGAGTGTGTGTGAATGTGTGCGTGTGTGTGTGTGGTGTGTGTGTGTGTGTGTGTGTGTGTGTGTGTGTGTGTGTGTGTGTGTGTGTGTGGTGTGTGCGTGCTGTGTGTGTGTGCGTGCGTGTGCGTGTGTTAAAAAAACCCCATAAAAAACCCTCCAGACATGATGTCATCAAAAGACGGACAATCAATACCGCGACATTCCCCAATAAACCACCATTTTGTTTTTGTTTTGTTTTCTTTCTGTTTTCGTTTGTGTTGTGTTGTGTTGTTTTTGTTCGGGTTTTCTTTCATTCTCTGCAACACGACAGTATCCTTAACCACGCGCAAACATACACATCAGTCATTAGCTGATATCGTTCTTACTCAACAGTCGACAGACAGACGCCCACAAACGTCTACTAAAAAAAAAAAAATCAGATCTGGGGTAAGCGGGTGGTTGGTTTTTTTTTCTATCTCTGACACCAGCCGTTTTTGTGGTTGGAATCCCACATTTCCCACAGTCAATTGATTTCTTTTCTGTTTTTCTTTTTCTTTTTCTCTCACTCTCTTTTTCTCTCACTCTCTTTAAATCCTGTCAGCTCGTCATTTTCTGAAACCTTGAAGAAGACAGCCTTGCCATTTTGTGTCTTTGGTTGGATGGCACACTA
>JAFLJL010001701.1:140127-145127 GCA_018398815.1 Conus ventricosus | reverse complement strand
TATGAATGGAATGAAGGAAAGGAAGGTGTGTGTGTGTGTGTGTGTGTGTGTGTGTGTGTGTGTGTGTGTGTGTGTGTGTGTGTGTGTGTGTGTGTGTGTGTGTGTGTGTGTGTGTGTGTGGAGGGGGGGTAAACGTCAGTCAAGTTTTGAGGTTATGAAGATACGTGAACAAAAGAGTCAGAATATTCTCAGGGTCGACTGATGACGCCGAGAGAGAATGTCTTTATGCGGGTTCAAGCTCACCCATCTTATTTTGCACGAAAAACCCCCTTTTCACAAACAAATCACGTCCTTCTCATTTCAGTTTTTGACAAAATCAACACCTGTTTTACAAAAAAAAAAAAATAAATAAATAACACGCCAAACCCTCCAAAAATTGACGTAATCGTTATTTTAAAACGGGGGTTTCCGTGCAAAATAGGATTTGGTGATCGTGAACCCGTATAAAGACATTCTCTCCAGGGACATAAAAATTAAGGGTTTACAGTACGCTCTTCTACTTCCAGCTCCATTAATAAATCAGAACAAACAAGTGGCCTTCCATCTTGATTAGTTATTTCTATATCCAATGAATTTATAGGCCCATTAATTAATTCTTTAAATCGACTGTTTCCGCCAAACTCACATAACTGATAATCGCAAAACCCCGCCCTAGTTGATCGTAAAACCTTTAGAACAGTAGACGGGTAACCATCAAACAAATTAGCATCTGTTTTTAACTGTTGTAAATGAACATACAACGTTGGGTTTACGAGAAAATCAGAAGGTTTATTACTTTCAAATTGCCAGATGTTTTCTCTTGTACTAAATTTCTTTAAGGGCAATTCTACAACTCCCGCTCCAATTGTCAATTAGGTACGTTAAGAACACACACTTGTTTTGTTTGGTTATATAGATGTACATCTTTTTTATAACTATTTTCAAAACTATTTTTAAAAAATGGAACCTTTTAAATATAACGAAAGTGCTACTTACAATGTAGGAGCGTTTTATAACCCCAAATCTTTAGACTTCAGCAATCTAACCATTGCAGTAGATGAATCATACGGCTTTCAAGTCAGATTTGTAAACCCACTAACTAAATATTTAAATCCGACAATAAATAGTGATAGAGTGCCATTAGCATGGGCATCTCGCCCTATGGCGTTTTACCAGAATCAGTTAAATTTTGCCGTTGACTGCGCAACTACTGGCTGTGGTGTTTCATATGCAAACCATTTAAACCACCCCAATCTTTTGGTAAGGTCAGTATATAACTTTCATGTTTATTACCAGTACAGACGAATACTAACTGAACTATAAGTGCCCCTCCCCAGCGACAACGCGTTTAATCCATTTAAAAGCCCAATGGACAATAATGTATATGAAAGAATCTGCAATGAATTTAACATTAATCCTTCAACTGACTTTAGACAAAAGTTAGACCGCAATCATGGGTTAGGCACATTGTATTTGTGGGGCGAACGTAGAGAATATAATTATGACTACTGGCCTGGACACACCTCTTTTCAACCAGACAAACAAGTTCGATTAGGGTCAATTGAACAAAAACATCCTAATGCTTGGGCAACATTTATCTTAGATTAAAGTAAAGGCCTAACAATGCCAGGAGTGCAAAGACTTAATGACTCCATACGGACATACGTTTGGTGTCTATTAGGAGCAAAAGCACAGACCAAGTCTAGCATAGTAGATCAATCTACAGGCTTTGATGCCAGAAAACAATTTCTAGCCAATTTAGAAGATGCTATTAACTCTGCTGTTGATTTGCCTGCCAGCATACAAAGGTATCAAAACGTTCTTGCACATGCTAGGTCAAAGGTTGACTTTGTTGTAGGTCATGGATTATACATGCTACCCTCTGACCTTAGACTACAGATTGGCATGATACAGAATTATAACAATGAAATCCTCATAGCTGGAGACGACCAAAACTTAGGACATAATCAAGGCTTAAACACAAGACCCGCACCATCCATTTTAAAAAAGTACCTACCCCTGAAGAAAACGATCCAGTTATAAGCGCCCCACAGCCAGAAAGCAGCTCAGAAAGCACGCCACCTGTTAATCTACCTCACACTGACAGTCACACTAGCGAAAAGACAGCCCTTGTTGTATACTGACTTCCATAAAAAACGCGAAAGCAAAACAAGCTGAAGGTTAGGGGCGAATTTTATCGGTCACAATTGTACAGAGTGGAAGCGAGAATTCAACGTGATTTGATTCATTACACCGGTTATGTGTGAAAATGTCATCAGCAATATGTCTTTGTATGGAAAATTCAAGGTCACGTGACAAACCAGCTTGAAGTCCTAATACGTTGTGGCTACCATTTGCATGGACAACTGCTTGACACCTGCGGCTCATTGAGTGGACCAGGTGGTTGATGCATCCCCTTGGCACACCAGCCCACACATGGACGATGGCCTGGTGAAGTTGAGCCGCTGTTGCTGGTCGTGGACGCAGGAGGTCCAACCGTCTGCCAAGTTCATCCCAAAAATGTTCTATTGGGTTTAAATCGGGACTGAGGGCTGGCCAGGGCAGCACATTGACGCTGTTATGCTGAAGAAATTGCTGGGTGGCCCTGGCTGTGTGTGGTCTTGCATTGTCCTGTTGGAATGTCCAGTTTGGGTGTTGCGCAAAAAAAGGATCGACATGGGGTCTGAGCATCTGGTGGATGTAGCGCTGTGCATTGACACCCTGTCCGTGACCAGGACCAATGTTCTGAAAGATGACTGGTCCTATGGCGTGGTTAATGCCAATTGCACCCCATATCATAACGTTCGGGCCTCCCCAGGGGTTCCGCTCTACCACACAGGAGTCAGCATAGCGTTCACCAGGTCGACGCCATATTCTGACACGACCGTCAACCATGTCAATACAAAAACGTCTCTCATCTGAGAACAGTATGCATCCCCACTGCTGCCTGCGGCAGTTCATTCGGGCTTGTGCCCACTGCAGCCTGTCCTGCCGGTGTCTTGGTGTCAGCACCGGACGTCTGTGAGGACGCTACGTGCCAGCCCATTCTCCTGAAGACGCCGCCACACAGTATTGAGGCTGATTCGTTGCTGGAGATTCCCAGGCACCTGTCGATCAGTGTTAGCGGCTGTTTGCCGCCTGTCCCGCAGATGGGTTCGAACAAAATAGCGATCCTCTCTTGGTGTGGTGACCCGAGGACGGCCTGGCCGGGACGATCATCAGTGGTACCAGTGACTCGCATGTGGTGCTGCAGACGATAGATGGTTGAGATGTGGACGTTAAAGATGTTGGCGACCTGCCTGGCATCCACACCAGCCTCCAGATGGCCTAGGGCACGATTGCGTTCCTCTGCTCGTAGTCTTGGCATCTCTGTAGCGCTCAGACAGAAAGTCGTTATCTGAACCTTGTTGCGCGACTTTATAAAGGCTGCATGCCTGCGTACTTGTCGCTGGTTAACTTTGCTCTGCATGGTGTGCACGTGCCTGACATGCAGCAACCAGTTTGCCATTTTTGTTGACCCTCCAATGCCGGAAATGATGTGTTGCTCACACAATTTTTTCACTGCACGTAAGTCTTGGACCCAAACAACTTCCCACAATGGTTCAATATTGTATATTCACCCTTTTCACCCGAAAAATAGCCTTTCAATTTTTCGCGTTTTTTATGGAAGTCAGTATATTTTTAACTTTTACTGGATTAGCCATACTTTATTTCACTAAAAATTAATCCGGCAGCTAGCACTCCTAACGCCCACAGATGGTCGGCCATATAACCAGCAACTTTGCCTATAGTAGACAAAACCCAACTAACAACACTACCTATTATGCCAGGCAGTGCATCAAGCGCTTTGGCAGCTATTTTTTTTTAATAAGTTTGCTAGATGATGTAATTGTTTTCTAATCCAACTTTTACCAGGCTGGGGTGTTGGAGGAGTTAGTGGTCTGGTTGGTGCACTGCCGGTTAAAGCATAAACGAGTGTAGAGATAGCAAACCCAACAGCTGTTAACATACTAACTATTGTAATCCCCTGTTCCCCGAACAGAGTCCTTATTCTTTCAGCTAGCGTAGTGTTTTCATAAAGTATTCTGTTATAGTTTCTCTTATTCTGTTTGTTTGTGATGCCAGCTGCGCTCTGTTAGTAGACAGCACTTCTAACCTGACCGCCTTTGTAGCATTAATCTTGTATTTTCTGCTGTATTTCTAGCTTTTTCTTCTCGTCCTAAATTGTTATCGTCTGCATCAGCTAGTTTTTTTTTTTCTTCATTCTATCTCTCTATCCAGCTTACCAAGTTTTGCTAAATTGTTTGTTAGTTCACCGCTTATTGTCGCAGAGCAGCATTAAGCCCAGGATTTCACACATATGCAATGGGGGAATCTCCAATTGTTTTTAAATGTGTCTCATCACTTAAACTCATTTCAATTTCTGTATTAGTTCTTCTCCCTCTTCTATGATTCATCTGGTTTTTTAATTGCATCATCTGCTTGTTGACTTAAATCTTGAAGAGGTATGTTTTTATTTTCAGATTGTGTTGGCAACTCTTGCCTCAAGTTCTGTAAAAGACTAACGGCTTCGGGTCTAAGCTCTAAAGGTTTAATTGTTCTGCCTTAGCAATAGGGATTTTTCGCCTAATTGTGCTTAGTTTTAAAAACTTGTTTGGGTTTTGCGTTGAAGTAGCTTTTACACGACCTCCTGCACCAGTTCTTATATACAAATGGCGCCATCTTCCTCAAATCGTTAGGATCAAGCACGCCTGGTAGCTCTCGTCTATCCTTCTATAGAATGATTGAATTCTTTCTCGCAATAGTTCTTGACGTTGTCTAGGGAGTAAAGAACCGCTCCTTCAGCTCTTCTTGCAATGAAGGATCAGTTCTTCATCATCTTCTTCAATAGGATCAATCGGGTTAAATCTTCATCCATATTTTTATTTATATTCTTTTTTGTTTTATAATAAAATGAACTCATACGGTTGTGACCGATCCATACAGAGAAGAGAAGGAACCCCATGGTGTAAAAGGTATAA
>JAFLJL010001701.1:112627-135127 GCA_018398815.1 Conus ventricosus | reverse complement strand
ATATTTCAATCAGGCTTTTGTTAAATGCACTTGGTGGCTGCTTTGAACTTGCAACAAAAGAGCCAATGCATCACAAAACGCAAGCACTGTCTTGCACCAAGTGGTGTTACACATGACAAATAATAAAGCTCTCTGTACGCCACACACACTCCCACCCCAAGTCACCCCAAGTTCTTAATTAAGGTTTTTAATTAAGTCACCCCAAGTTCTTAATTAAGTTTTTAATAAGTTACTTCAAGTTCTTAATAAGTTCTTGATTAAGTTCTTGATTAAGTCACCTCAAGATATAACTAAAATCATCCTTTAAGTACAAACAAGTTCTTATTCAAGTTCTTATAATTATCAAAAAAATACAATCTATGTTTTTATCTTAAATAGCAGATGTCTAATATAGTACACACACGCCTCAAAAAACGCGTCATCGTTGAGGATGTCTTGCTCAGCGTTTTCTGTGTGAGATTGGTCAGCATGATCTTAATGAAGTTCTTACAACCGAAGCAACCGCATTGATTACATTCGGTCTATGGAATGTCTTTTTAACTCCTTTTTTTTATTTATTACTCCGAGGGAGGGCGATCTAGTTTGAGAACTACGTTAATTAGGGAAAACAAAAAAAGGCTGAAAATTTGGGTGCCCTCTTAAGTCGTTTATTGAAATTCTAAAACCGGAGACAAAATAAACCCCCCCTTCATCATTGAAAAAGGTTACTGTGATAGTTGACAAAGAAAACAACAGTACCCTCGTTTTTTTCATTAAATTGTTGATTTTTTGCTTTTTACTCGTTGATGAAGTGCTCCCAGAGGTTTAAATAAAAAGATTTGTAAAAGATTAATTTAAAAAAAAAAATTTTTTTTAAAAAAAGGAGGTTCAACAGTTTAGGTTAAAGCAAATAATTAACTTAAAAAAGGAGAGAACAGGGAACCTTCATTCGGTTCACTTTCGCCCTCAACGTTTTCGGGCAAAAGTGCCCCTAGAGTTGGCTTTTTCGTTCTTGAAAAGAAAGATTAAATAACCAAAAAAATACGTTTCTACAAACAAACATACTGTGCGGGTTTCCTTTTTAATCAAAATTTAAAAAATTTTCGATTTCAGTTTTTCCGCGTTTTTTGTTCTTTACAATAACTCTTTTCGCGCAGACAGTTTTTAAATAACTTTTTTTGGGGGGAGACAGTCACCAAAACCAAGATTTGGCTGAGACATGTCGAAACCCTAATTAGAGGGCTTGGGGTTTGTGGCAGGCAGAAACGCATTAAGGTGGGGCGGGGCGCCCCCGCCCGTGTGGGAAGGATTGAGTGTTTTGTCTTTGCACGGACCCATAGACATAGTTTTTTGCGTTTCACAAAACACCCCAAACAAAACACAAACAACACACACACACCACCACCACACCAAAACCACACACAACACACCACCACACACACACACACACACACACACACTCTTTCTCTCTCTCTCTCTGTCTCACACCCCACACACACAAACTCATCCTCTCTCTCTTTTCTCTCTCTCCCAAACCACAAAAACCACCACTCACTCACTCTTTTTCTCTTTCTCTTTCTCTCTAATTAAATGGCAAAAAATCCGCACCTTTTTTGCAAATTTTTTCTACTACAAACTTTGTACACAGACAGACGACACGGGGTGAACCTGTCGTAATTTACGGCTTGGGGCCCAGTCAGGCTAGGCGCTCCACTGGGGGTTGCACACTTTTGCATAGAAATGATTGCACGTCGAACACCGCTGGGCGTCAGCGACCGAGGGGGAAATTTTTGTTTGGGCTCCGGAAAAGAAGGTTTATGTTTTTGACTGCGCCCCGGTTGTGACCAGTGTTTTAGTTGGTTTTTTTAAAAATGGCTAAAACGTTACTGAAAAACGGGTTTTTGTGCATTGAGTTTTCTTTAACGATGTTAGGTATTTGTTGAAGAATTAGGCGAGATGTTTAAACGGGAAGTTTTTTTTTATAAAAAAAGAAAAAGTGAACAAAATGCTTTGGAAATGAACGACTTCTTAAAGGTTTGTTGGTTCGAGGAAATAAAAACAAGAGTAGCCATTTTTTTATCGGGTTTGATATTGATGAGTGGTTTTTTATTAATAATGGGCTGCTTGTTGAAAAGTCGGCCAAAGCAAAAAACCCATCCGCGTTTTTTGTTGGGGGGCTTGGACAGCAAAAGCCATGTTTAAAAAATGGCGTTCATTTCTTAAAGGCGAAGGTAAAACAGGGCTGATTTGTATGCTAAAAACTTTATTTGAAATTTTTTGCTGTTCCCCCCAAGTAAAATGTTTCGTTTGTTTAGATTTGATTGTTTTTAACTACGATTCAGTGTTTATGTGGCAAGCTGATTGTGTATTAAATTGGTTTTTTCTACTTTTCAATTTTTAAAACATTCATTGCCTTCAAGTGTGCCCTTATGCAACTGAATGGCGATTTTTGAATGTTCGGCAAAAAATAAATGTTTAAATTCATGCCAGATGTCTATAATGGCGGTTGGTCCATAAAAGCTTGGTACGAATTTATGCTGAAACCCCGTTGCAAGCCGGTTGGAAAAGGGGGGCACGCAAACTAGGTCAAGCGCGAGAAAAAACGCTCCACCTGAGCGGCGGGCACAGTAGCAAGCTTTTTCCAGCGCTCCCCCTAGAGCGGCCAAGGTACGTAGAAAACCCGTTTCTTCAGCGTCTCCTAGAGCATTTAAAAGGCCGTGGCAAAGCCGTTTCTTCCCCTCTACCTAAGGGTCAAAGGTCACAGGTGGCAACCCGTTTTTTCAACGCTCCCCCGCTCACCCTAGGCGGTCAAGGTTATCAGCGTGGATCAGATTTTTTTTGTGCTTGTGTTTGCTGTCTACGCTTCCCCTGTTCTATGCCTTTTAAAAAACTTTTGGCTCCCTTTTTGATTTATCAATTGTTTGTTTTATTTAACGGGCTTTTGTTAAATGCACTTGGGGGCTGTTTTGATTGCACAAAAGGCCAATGCATCCAAACGCAAGACTGTTTGCACCAGTGGTGTTACCATGCAAAAATAAAGTTCGTCGCCCAACACTCCCCCCAAAGTCACCCCAAGTTTTTAAAATTAAAGGTTTTTTTAATTAAGCCCCCAGTTTTTAAATTTAAAGTTTTTTTTAAAGTTATTAATTTCTTTTAAGTTTTGATTAGTCTTGTTAAGTCCCCAAGTATAACTAATTTCCCCTTTAAAGTACAAACAAGTTCTTATTCAAGTTTTAAATTTATAAAAAAATAAAATTTCTTGTTTTTACTTAAATACGATTTTAAATAAAGTACAAAACGCCTCAAAAAACGCGTCTCGTTGAGGATGTCTTTTCGGTTTTCTGTGTGAGTTTGGTCAGGCATAGTTTTTAATATTTTTTTCTTAAAAACCGAAGCAAAACCGAATTGATTAAAAATTCTGGTTTGGAATTTTTTATAGAAACTCCGCAAGAATCAAATCGAAAAGTTTTTTATTAAAAAATTTTAAAAAAATTCTTAAAATTTTTTTTAAAAATGGATAAAATACTTTGTTTTGGCTTTTTGGCGGGTTTGTTTTTTCTGTATTTATTTATTTTTTTTTGTTTTGTTTCCCCCTTGTTATTTTTTTTCTTAAGCCCAAAAATGCATGGCCCAAAAAGGGGAAACTTTTGTTTTTTCCCTGGTTTTTCCCTTGCCGGGGTTTTTTTCATTGATTCAAGTTTTGGGGTTCTGTTTTTTTTCCCTGTGTATTTTGAAACAAATTTTTTTTTTTTTTTTTAAATTTTTTTTTTTTAAAAAAAATTTTTTTTTTTTTTTTTTTTTTTGGTTTTTATTTTTTTTTTTTTTATTTTTTTTTAAAAAAAAAGTTAAAATTTAAAACCCTGATTAAGGGCGTTTAACAATGTACCCAAATCTATAGTAAAAAATCACTCCTGGACTTAATGCTTTTTTTAAAACTGGACTTGCGTTTATTACGTAAGTCTTGTTCGAAAAATGGGAGCAACTACTGACTTTTTTTTTTGGGTACAAACTAAGCCCCGTTTGCCCAAGTTTTTCCCATTCTTGACCCCAATGCGCCTATACTTTTTTTTGTTATTTTTTAAAATTTTTCTTGGGGGGCGACATTTTTGTTGAATCTGTTCAAGCTGAATTCATTTCCCGAGGAATGTTTTTTTTTTCCCACATGCTGTAAAGAGTCAGCCTTCCTTTTTGGACATAATGCTTGGTCGTAAAATTCTTTTTGCAAGCCCAAGATGGTAGGCGTCTGAGCTTAGCAGATCATCGTGTTCATGTTTTTTTACTAAAAATAATTATTTTTATTTTCTAAAAAAGAGCACCGAAAAAAAAATTTTCAACCTTTTTACCCCTTTTGCCCTTTTGGGGGTCTAAGTGTAGGGGTATCAATGCTTGGTAAAAATTGTTAAGAATTAAACCCAAAGATCTTGGCAAACTGACTTTGAGGATTTAGCAAAGCTAATTTTCTATTTGCAGCTTTGGTTGCACGAAGTTTTCTAGTCAAACAAGGAATAATTCCAGACAGTATAAATATGTAAATAAAAAAAAACATTTTAAAAAATGGCTTCACCGTAATATGTGGTGGCCCCTGTGGTGAAAGCGCTTGCTTTTTGCGGAAGTAATTTCGCATTTAGTTAAATACGGGGTGACGGCGAGAGGAAAAAAAAAAATAACAAAATATGGAAACAACAGTGCAGCACAAGACGACTATGAAAGGCAGGACTTGAGCAGTTAGATTTTATTAATGGGGCACACTGAAAGAACGGGGATGAGTTACATATTAAAGATGTTTTTCAAGCAATAAAAAAAATTTATCTAGTAACAGGGGAAACGGTCCGACATTGCCCCCACCAAAATTCAGTGTTTTTTTCCCATCAGAAAAAAAAAAGATGCAAGAAATCGCGTTTATTGTTTGGGTTGCCGTGTGTTTTTTTGACATAAATTTGGCGAATAAAAAAGAAACAAATCTTTTATTGGGCCCAAAGGTATTGGAAGGGTTTTTCACGCAATACAAAAGCTAAACCAAGCAGCGGGGGGTTAGTGAACAAACGCAAAGGATGGTTATCTAACAAGCGATTTGGCAAATTTATTTTCTGCCCTAGACGGATACAGAGACCACCTTTTTTCAATAAACTCCAAACGACACCCCTCAAATGGATTTTTTTTTTTTCCCCCTTTATCGATTAACGAAAAAGATTTAAGTCCCTTCAGTCATTGGGGCGTTTTCAAAAATACAAAGATGCGGAACCCTTAACAAAAGAGTGCTTTGCTGTTGTGTCGCCCTAAAGCGATTACAACGGGCCCACTAAAATTTCCCTCGTTTGTTTTAAGTTGTGATGGAAAGAATTTAAAGGGCCCAAATGATTTAATTATTGTTAAAAAATAGAGTTCCCTTAAAAAAGCATTCCGGAGTTCAAGTAAAGACTTTAGTTGAAAAATTTAACCCAAAAAAATTAGCCGAAAAACTTTTTTTCCCACCCGTATACAGAGAGCGTTGAAATTCTGCAAAAAACCCGAATGGGTTGAGACTGCCCCCAGTTTTGCGCGCAAGTAATGAAAAATTTAAAGGTTTAAAACCAGTACAAGAATTTAAAAAAAAAACAAAAATGTTGTTGAAGGAGGGGCTTCATCCCCGGCAAAAAATTTTACCCTTTGGTTTGAAAATAAAGGTTCCCCTTTTTTTACGGGGGGGCAGAAGGGGGGCCTCACATCAGGGCAACCCCATCCAATTTTGGGTATTGATCCATTGAAATAAAAGAATTTTTAAAGTGAAACCCCCGTGTATTTTTACGAGAAACTGGCACAACAAAAAAAAGCTCCCAAAGTCTTTTTTGAAGGAGAAATGCAGATAATCCCCCGGACAGTTCCGCTTAATTAATTTAGTAATATATTTGAGTTTTTAAAAAAGGAAGGGGGCGAAGGGGAAATGCAGACCCCAAACAAGAAAGGTAAAGGGAAGGACTTGAAAATGATGGGAATTTTTTTCAGGCGTGTAATTTCTATTAAGGAAACTTTTTTTGGGGATTAATCAAAGATGTAAACTCAGATCACCTACAAATCAAAACCCCCAAATTGGGAAAGAAAATCTTGAAAAAATAAAAAAATTCGAATCGTCAAGCAAAAATGAGAAAAGATTTAAAAGAATTTGGGTTGGAAGCTTGATTGTTTATAATAAAAATTGATGAAAAATATAAAAAACCCCCGTTTATGCGGTTCCCCCGTGCCCGATTGATATGAAAACTCGGATTAAAAAACAACGTTTTGGTTTGTTCTATTAATTGGGCTTCTTTGTTACAAAAATTTTGTTGATTATGTAGTTAGTCTTTGTTTTACGTTTTTCATGTGAAAAGTTTATTGCCAAACAATGTTCTTTGTAGTTTTCATGGATTTGTTTGACTGCACAAAAATGCGAGATATTCCCTTTGCTTTCTTAATGATTTTCTCCCGGCCGAAATACGTAATTTTGCCTTAACCCAAATACTCCCTTTTCACCTTTTTAGATAATTATCCCTTTATCTTTCCTAAAAAATTCTTGTTTGTAATGAATTTTAAAGGCGAATTTTAGGATAATCAGTGTATCATACCATCCGCATGATTTAGCCCCTTCAATTCTATGTTTTAAGATGTCTTCAGTGGGATTCTTAACAAAACTATCGTTTGTGTAAAGTACTCTGGCTCGGATACGAGGGCTTAAAGTAGTAAAGAAAAATCTAAATCAAAAGCTTTGATAAATTTTAAAACAGTAAACCCAAAAAAATACAGGTTTGTTAATTTGACTTTTTTTTTTTTTCATCATTTTGCCAAAAAAATGTATGAAAATCTTTTTAAAATCCCGATAATTTGGTTTTTAAGTGCTTTAAATTTCTTTTTTCTCTTTGTGACATCGAATTTTTGCGTTGTGCGGTTCTCCCTTGTCTTTCCGAAAAAAGCGTTGTTCATTAGTTGAAAAAGTTTTTTTGAGCTTGTGGTTTGGTTTGAGATCGTGTTTTTCATGATGTATGGTTTCATGAATGTTTTTTGATCAAAAACAATTTTGGAGAACTGTGTAAAAAATTTAACCATGCTTAAATAAAATTGGAAGTCTGTAAAGACAGCAATTTTTTTTTCCCCCAAAAATTGGCACAAGTTTGGGGTTCATTGGATCCATCTTTAGGCTTTTGCTGCTAATGGATAGTCATTTTGCGGCCTGGAGTTCTGGGTTTTTCTAAGTCAATTCTGTTTTAAACCACGTGTTTATCAGGCCCCAAACTGTTAAAACCCCTTTAATGCCCTTTTTAATATTTTTCGGACGGCCCGTGTACATTTTAAAAATTAGTAATGGAAAAAAAACGTTGCGCCCCTAGCCCCTCATACAGATTGTTTGCATCTAAATACATAAGTTGTTAGACCCTTTTTCTCGGTCAAGTCGCCCAAGTATTTGTTGTTTGCTTTACAGTTAAAAGAGCGCGCCTACTAATTCCCCCGCGCAATCCCTTTTTAAAATCTGAACTTGGTAAAATTGACAATAATCAAACTGTACTCCGTAAACTTTAAGAAAGCATCCAATCATCCCCGGGGGGAGAATGTAATGGCAGGATCCAGGCTATTTTGGGTTTTTTTTTTTAAATTTTCCCAAAAAGGGCTTTTCCCTTTTTTTTCAAAATATAACTTAAATTTTCAGACTAGAAAAAAACGCGCCTTTAGGAGGAAGTGAGTCTTCGTCAAACCTTTCCAACTGTTCATGTACTCATAAGGATAAACGCCCTTTCTAACGAGAGTCGGGTCAAAATATTCTTCCGTTATTGGGCAGGACTTTAAGGACATAGCTAGTGACTCTAATGATCCCATCATGTGTTGCATAGAGTCATAAAAAGACATGTTATTTAGATTAAGCACATGTACTTTTCTGATGACTGTGCAATGCATGCTACCCTGAAGGCGCTAGTTACTGCTTGCATTATAAGGTGAGAGTCATAACCTCGCAAGTTGTGAAAGAAGATGGGCAGCTTCCATGTCTTTGGTCCAAACTTTAGTTGAAGATTGCATTTACTGTGTGCTGCTCCTCTGAACTTTCCGCTAATGTGATCATGGTCTCTTACTGTCGGATTCTCTGCGTCTGATGAGAGGCCTAAACCGCAAATCCAACAATGTGTGGCTGTGGCATACTGTTGTTGGTCTTCAGGCGTCATCATGATTTCAGATAAGTTTAGATTATTAGAACAATCATTACGCACTTGCTGCATGCGCTGTAAAAATCGTCTAGCCGCATCTGGTCCTCTGTATAATTCTGGCCTTGAATGAGCGCCATCCGACCTGACAACAATGAAAGCAAATGAAACAAATCTGATGATTACTCATTAAGACTGTTTTTCGAAGTTTTTGTGGTGCTGGCCCTTCATAAGGAACAATAAGCGACTCGAAGTCTGCGTAAACTACGTATGGAGAATGTTGCAGTTTTTTCCAGTTCTTAAAACTAACTTTAGATCCTGGGGGGGGCGTAGTTAGTTCTGTATTACAGTCTACAGAACTTTTACAATGTTTCTTATGTTCGCTCGCGGCTTGAACAGATGGCATTCTTGTTAAACATTTTCTACAGAATTCTTGTTTTCCATGATCTTTTGAAGTATGCTGCATTAGTCTACTCATTGTTCGTATCAATGTGTAATGGGGCAGCCCTGCTGGCGAAAACATTAGGAGTAAGTCCACATGACTTTTGTCTGGCTCGCCTATTGTTGGACTGTTCTTGGACACTTTAATCGGCTTGTAGATTTGTTTCCTCATCCCATGTGTAGACATTAACAGTTATTGGTTTGTTTTGTTCTTCAAACTGATCAATTTGGTCTACACTCACAGGAAAGGACACCCACTAAAGTTAAGATCATTGATGTAAGGGCGATAGTTAGACACTCTCTCTGCGTTTTTGCGGGCGTAATGCAGCCTTGCAAGAACACACCACATAAAACATTTGTTGTCTGAATTCTTTATGTTTAGAACTGCTCTTTTTGCGACTAATGCTGGAGGTAGTGGAATGTAAGCCCTGCCTACAATCGGCGCATACTTAGCCTGTTTTAATCTGATCTCTAAGACTTCACCCTCTGACCAGCCAGAGCCTCTCATTTTGGCTTCTTCGGTGGCAGCGTCAAACTGTGTAAGCAGTTCGTCTGCCCAACGGGTGTTAAGTCGTTATGAGAAAGAATAGTCTGTTGTTTAGTTGAGACCCAGACTTCTAGATTTTTCTTCATTTTTTGTTACATAGTCGATTAAAACAGCTAACATTACTTTAACTGGTGGGTCTATTGTTAGTTTGCCTGGAACTTGAGAAATAGCATGAACAACACTTGCCTGTACGTTTGTTGGGGCAATGACTTCTAAATAAATATCATTCAGTGCTCTTGATAAACGCTCTCTCTCAAGCATTGCTTCAAAAAATTCGTCTTGTCCTTCATATATCTTAGCCATGTTGAGTCTCTTTTCTAACTCAAAATATTTATTTAAATTAAAAAAAAAATACTTAATCAGAATCAATATCGACGGTCTTTTTACGCTTGGACTCATAAACTAAAGTATAAACACCTTTTGGTGTTGTTAATGTGAGCTGTTTAGAACAGAGTTTAATGTCTCGTTTACTTTTTTTAAACATTCCTTTTTTATCTGCTCGGCGTCTGGCTATTGAGAAAAACTTGCCCTCGCCTTTCTTTGAAGATCAAACTTTGTCTTTTATAGTCATCAAAATCGGCCTGTAAACGACTAAATTCTTCGTCCGTGATGTTTGAGTCAACTAGTGCTTTATTTATTGTCAGTTTGAACGAACTAGTTTAGCTGTATTAGTTGAACCATAGCTGTGTGCTTTTGGAGTTTAGTTTTAATTTTTTGCTAGCAGCACTTACAGCTAATGAACACACGCCAAGAGCTAAAGACAAACCACCTAGAGGTAAAGCTGCGGGTGCGCCTATGCCTGTTGCTAAGAAACCAACACTTGTTCCTGCCGATAGTGCACTCAAAGTCGATGCTCCAGTATTAACATATGTAACAGCATTACAGGCGGCAGAATACCTTCGTCTGGTTTTGCTGTATTTCGAAAGGTCTTGCTCTAGTTTTTGTTGCATTTGCGTAATGTTGGTTAATCTGAAGGTTTTTACGCCAGGGTTTCCTACTATCTCTTCTTTAGGCGGCTCTGGCGCTGTAGGCACATTTGGTTAAACCTTAACGGACATGCTTTTTTAAAATAAAAAATAATTTAGTATTGTATATTTTCTAATCTTTTCATGAATATTCAGCTGCGCATCATATATTAAAAACAAATGTACATTAAGCGGTTTATCGGCTTCTTCTTCTTTATCAATTTGAAATGTTTATTACGTCTCACACAGTTCTCCCGCTTCCATGTAACTGATTATCCCTCCGTTGACCTTAGGTCAATCCATAAACCGTATATTTGTTGTTAAATAGTCATCAAGTCTTACACTGTGAAGGTGTAGATCTTTAGACACAAGGTCAACTGTTGGATTTCTACACCTCCCACCTCCAAACAATTTTCTTATTTCATCAAAATGCTGATAAGGTTTAAGCCCACTAGCATAGATTTGGTTAGGACTGCCCTCAATTGAACATTGTACTTTCGTTATTTTTGGATTAAAAAACTTTTCACTTCCTCTTTTGAATGGTTCTTCATCTTCACACAGCAATAAAATACCTTTAAGCGATCTTGCTGAGACGCTAAAACTAAAATTCCATATAGTGTCTGCCCTGCTTCTAGGATATGTTGTATGATGAATCACTCTTTCGTAATATATTGCTAATTTTGACTGATATTGTTGTTCAATCAGCCTTGCTAAATTAGGGTTGCTAACAACATCAAACTCTAACGAGATGTCAGAAATGCTGTACTTTGCTTCGGTGTCTGATGATTTGATAACCCGTTTGTATTCATTAAAAGTTAGTTCATATGACAATCTGTCTTTTAATGCTCCTTGAAAGTATGGTGCATGCGCTTTAACAACTCAAAATCTAAGGGAATGGAAAAGCGATTTCTATACGCAAAATTTACAGCTACAGCTTTTTGCTGCTTTTAGCACTCTGCGGCGAGTGCGGCGCATATTCTATAGCTTTAGTGCTTCTTCATTTTCGATTCCTTGAAACGCAAGATCATCCTTTCATTCCCGGTTAGCCATAGATCAGAATAGGTTAAAAATATGTCTGCATTGTGTAAAGAAAATATTTCCTGCCCCTCAAGTTTTATAGAAATTTTCTTAACGATTGCCCGCCCCAAATTCTGGACAACTGTCCTGCTTGTGTGAGTTGTTGAAGCGAGTACTATTTTGAAAGTAAGACGCGCAGAGCCTGGCACAATCACGTCATCTGCTCCTAGGTCTGGAAATTTGACAGTAAGAATTTGATCTGCATCAATAGTAGATGGATTATTTGGAACAGTAATAGTCCGCTAATTTCCCTTCACGCCAAAGGGTTCTTTCAGTCTTCTATGCGGTTAAGAATCGAGCCATGTGCTTGTGACATTTTATAAAGCAAAATAAAAAAATAATTATTTAAAACATGGCAGGAATTGAAGATGAAGAAGATTATGATGTTTTTGATCGGGGAACGACATGAGTGAAATGATCCCTTGACACAGTATCGCTCAACGCTCTCAATGCGGCGTGAATTAACAGAAGTACGGTCAAAGCATTTTACAAAAGTTTAGGCCAAAAACCTCCCGAATTTATAGACCCAAATGATTTTGAATTAGAAGATGGTCATTTGTCTGTGAAAAACGCCCAAGGACAACTTGTTTCGGCTTACAACTAAAAAAGACCCATCAAAGTTTTTAGCCGTGGGTTCAATTAGAAATAGACTCCCTGCGAGCGTACAAAATCGCCTTGCATTGCTAAACCAAAATTAGATAGGGATGCAGTTGCTAAACTTCAAAACACACTACAAGAACTCCCGACAGATAACCAAATGCAAAACATGGAACTTAAAGAATTAAATCAATCGGCAGACGAATTAATAAATGTAATGAAGCAGAAGCCAGTTTTTCGGAAGAAACAGCGTTAAAGACTATACACGACTCACCGCTACCCATGCGAGAACTAACGGCCCTTGATCATGCTTTGAGAAGCATCAGAGGCGAATTAACAAACAATTTAGCAAAACTAGGTGAACTAGATGAGCATATAAAAAGAGAAAAAGAAAAACTCGTTGAGGCTGATGACGCCAACTTAGGGCATGATATTAAAGAAAGAAAAAAACAAAGACTAAAAGATCTTGAACAAGAGAGATCAGCAAGACTAGAAGTGCTAACTACTAACCGAGACCAATTACGAACTCAAGTGAATAGAAATAAGAGAACTATCGAAAAATTTTTATATGAAGACGCAACGCTAGCAGAACGAATCCGAACACTGTTTAGAGTGCAAGGAGTCACATTAGCAAGCGTTTATAACGACCTTAGGATTTGCAATAAGTACACTAGTGATGGCTATTACGGGTGGCGGTAGAGGTCAAAGCCCAGTGCCTCCATCGCCATCGCCTCCATCTCCGCCTGATAAATCATGGGTAAAAAAACAGCTTGATCATCTTGCGGATTTATTAAAAAAAATTAGCCGGTAAAGCTATAAACTCTTTACCTGGCATATTAGGGGGTGTTGTTAGCTGGCTTTTGTCTACTGCAAGCAAAGTAGTTGGCTTTATGGCCGAGCACTTATGGGCATTAGGGCTCTTCATAGTCGGGTTAATATTTAGTAAGATAAAGACCGAGTAATCCTATGCCAGTTAATCCAAGAACAAGCGCTGTCTTTTCATATTCATGGCCATCGCGAACAGAGTCCAGGTCTTCAATGGCTTTTGGGGTTTGGACTTCGGGGATTGGATGACTTAATCTTGGGTGTTCTTTTATTGTTTGTAACATTACTGGCTCAGAATTTATGTCGTTTTTCCCAATCTTCTGTTCATTGCCTGCTATAAGAATTTCATTATTATAGTTTATTATTGTACCTATCTGGAGTCTGAGGTCAGAAGGCAGCATGTATAAACCAGTGCCAACAGCAAAGTCTACTTTTGATCTTGCGTATTGTAAAACGTTTTGGTACCTTTCTATACTTGAAGGTAAATCAACTGTAGAATTAATGGCGTCCTCTAAATTTGCTAAGTATTGTTTTTTGCGCATCAAAGCCAGTAGAAGGATCAGTTATGCTCGATCTCGCCTGTGCTTGCGAACCTAGCAAACACCAAACGTAAGTACGAATAGAGTCGTTTATTCGTTCTATTCCCGCTCTAGTTAGGCCCTTAGAAGTGTCTAAGATAAACGTTGTCCATGCTGTTTATGCTCTTGCTGTAGGGACCCAGGCTCAACAGCTTTGCCTGAAAAGAAAGATTTGAAAGGAGGATGCCAGTCATAGTTATACTTTCTGTGCGTGCCCCGAAAATAAAGCTCGCCTAGGCCATGATTAAGATCCAACTTTTGTCTAAAGTCTGTCTTGACCTTAATATTGAATTCGTTACAGATCCTTTCAAAAGCCTTCATGTCTATTCTGTTGCTGAATGGATTAAACGGTTTGTCATTTGGTAATGGAGCTTGCAGTTCAGTCAAAATACGTCTGAAGGTGTAATAGAAATGAAATCTGTACACTGACCTCACCAAAGGATCATGGTGATTTAAATGATCAGCATACGACACTCCACACCCAGTTGATGCGCAAAACACAGCAAAGTTTAACTGGTTCTGATAAAACTGCATCGGATGACTAAACCACGCTTTCTTGATGTGGTCGTTTTCAATAGGGGGGTTAAGATAGCTCTTCAATGGAGTACTCACCTTTTTATGAAAAGAGGCAGTCTGGGTCACAGCAATGTCAAGAGTATCAGTTGCTATATTTTTAAGATTGTAGTGCGGCCCAACAGAATATTTTGCACCAGTATATTTGAATGCACTCATTTTTATTTCGTTTAAAAAATGTTTGTAACAATAACAACCCAAGACCGTCCTTCGTTTTTAGAACATGCTGTTAAGAACGATTGCGGAACCAAAATGGTCGCGCTCCATGAAATATTTTACAAAGTTGTATGGTTTAATATAAGTGAATCGAAGAAGAATAATAAGATTCAAAAAATTAACAAAACAGGGGCCAAAGTTAGCGAGTTAACAATACCTGATGGTTATTACGGGTTTTGCTCACTAAAAGAAGCAATGAGTAACTTCGACATTACTCTCAAACTTAACAATGCAAATCTAAAAACAATGTTAACATTCAAGCCTGAAGAAGAAGTAGGTTACTATTTTGATAAAGAGCTAGCTAAAATGTTAGGCTTTACAGCTAACAATTATAGATTTAGAGTTACACCAGCCAAAACTACTTATGAGGGGGAAAGTCCGCTCGATCTTGCATTACATTCATTACTCTATGTTCATTTGGATGAGCTGAGCACTGATGAAAACTTATATGATGGAAGGCCCTCAACTGTTTTAAGAGCTCTTCCGTCAGGGAAAGCTGCATATTGCGATTATGAAATTATACAATTCCCTAATTTACAGTTTAAAAGATTAGTTTGTGGGAGGGTTGAATCATTTAATATAAAAATCAACGACAAAGCGGGGAAAGTTGTAAAATGTGATAACCTACACATTGTTTTGGAAATAAAATAATAAGTTGTACTAAAAAATAATGTCGCGGGGGCCAGAAGAATCTGGAGTTACATTAGCGCCTGTGAGGTGTATAACTTTAGAATTAAAAGACCTTGCAGACGTTGCGGACTTTGAACAAAATGGTGAGATAGGCGCTTTGTATGGTTTTGAGTACACTAAAGATGGTGATTATAAACGCAAAGAGGTTGGCGACAACAAAAAGTTTCCTAAACTAGAGCAACTGCGCAATCCAGAAGCAAATAATGTTGGCCAGTATGAATATAAAATAGTTCGAAAACCTGACCTCAAATGGCACTTGGAACCATATTTAGAATGGGAAATAAAATTTGAATTCATAAGCCCATTTACATTTTTTGGCCGTCAAAAATGTTTCAGAAAAGCATTCAACTCTGGCCCTTTACATGTAAGTCTTATGCCAGATGACAATAGTCGGAAAGAGATTGAAATAAAGCCATATGGGAAAAAACAGTACATCCTCCACAGAAGAGAAACGGTTTTAAAAGATGCTTCTACAAAATTACAGTTCATGCCGCAAATGAAATTAGGGACACGTTCACAATAATATTTGAAATTTCTGTCTTAAAAGATAAGGAGAGGGATGGGGTTGTGGCGTTAGTGACGTCCTTTTTAAAGGAATTCTAATTAGCTGGCAAAACTTAGGCGTTGACAGTCTTAAAGTTACTGTTGTCATTCTTCACAATGGTGAGGATATTAAGGTCATAACAACAAGCAACAAAATCAATATTAGTCTAAATAGAAACAATCTTACAGCGCTGAATTGGATAAATCTTACACATTTAGACCTTATAGGATTTTATTATACTGAACAAGTTTTAACAGAGGGCATGATAAAAACAATAACCGGATTAGATTAAGTTCTGTTATAAAACTATGGAGCAGTTAAACTTATGACGAAAACTCCTCATTGCTCATTGATTTGTGGGCAGACTGGTTGTGGAAAAACAATATTTATCCTCGACCTGTTACAAACAGTTTATCGTTATAATTTTGATCATATTGTGGTTTTCTGCCCAACACTTAAATGGAACAAAGCATATCATGATAGAAGGTTTATATGGACTGATGATAACATATTTTTAGTTAATCCTAGCAATAAACTGAGTGAGTGTTTAGAACAGTTTTATAGACTGTTTGAAGGAACGCAGACACTATTTATTATAGATGACTGTTCGGCAGAAAGAGACATAGTTAAAAAGAGAAACACTTTGTCAAAACTAGCTTTCAGCGGAAGGCATGCTAGGATAAGTGTGTGGATTTTATGTCAAAAATATAACTCAGTTTTAAAAGACTTTAGAGAACAGTTAAAGACTGTAGTTCTATTTCACATGAAAGACAGAGACTCATTTGAAGAATGTTTGCGCGAAAATGATGTTATTGAAAATGATCAGGAAAAACATAGGATTAAACAAAAACTAAAATCTGAAAAGTTTAGTAAATTAGTATTGAAAACGGATAACCCTACACAGTATGTTTGTTTGTAGATAATCGTTATTTTTGGTTATTGAAGTCTTACTTGTCAGAGAACAGGGAAACCTTTATTCTGGCTCGCTTTCGCCCGAAAACTGGTTGAGGGCGAAAGTGAGCCAGAATGAAGGTTTCCCTGTTCTCTAAAGGAAATAGAAAGTGACTTGGATAAGTATAGGGTTACTAGAAAGAAATATGCTAAAGCTTTAAATACTCTTTCTTATGTAATTACTGGTTCATCAGCTGTAGCTAGCGTAAGTGCTGGGTCTAGTGTTGCTGTTTTAGCTACTGGGTTGGGGCACCAGCCTCTTTAGCATTAGGGAGTCTCGGGTTGGGTTTAGGCGCTGTGTCTATGATTGTAAGTGCTGTTTAAAAAAAAAAAAACTCCTAAATTACAAAAGCACACTGCCATTGTAGCCCTAGCATCAGCAAAACTTTGTTCATTAAGATTAAGAATAAGCAAATCATTACAGGATGAAAACATTACAGACAAAGAATTTCAGAAGCTTATGGCTGACGGTGAAGATTATAGACGGCAAAAAATTGAACTTCAAAAGGAGTGCAGAAAGACTTTTACTTCACGACAGGCAGACACTGATGCAATTAAACAGAACATTGAAAAACAAACACATGATCAGTTAAACCCAAAATAGATCCAAAAAAAAGTTTAACAAAATGGTTTACAGACTAGTCACCCTAACAAAATTAACGCTGAATGACTTCTGCACTTCCCCCGTCTAATATCGATTGCAACCCCCACTACCACCGATTCACTTGCCGACGGCCTACACAGGTAACCAGCTGATATTGATCGCAGGCCCAGAGCCATCGTCTGCTCTTCAGCTGGTCGAGTCATGCGCACTGAAAAATTTTGTCACGCTTCTTCCTGTAAAATCTTTTTTCGCAAGTGAGTTAACCGGAGGAAGAAACGTTTTCGAAAATTGTTCAACCGGAAGAAGAAACGTTTTTGGAAAAAAGTTAGCCGGAAGAAGAATCGTTTTTGAAAAAAAGTTAATCAGAAGAAGCGTGAGAACTTTTTTCAGTGCGCATATGCTAACCTCATTAACATGATGAAATCGAAAAAACATTTGTGAGTGTGCATGTGCTAACCTTAGTGGATACATTAACATGATGAAATCGAAACAACATTTGTGAGTGCGCATGTGTAATATAAATTAGGATAATGAAATCGAAACAACATTTGTGAGTGCGCATGCGTAATATAAATTAGGATAATGAAATCGAGTTTGCTAGAATCCTAGACATGGATGAACCTCCTTAAAGCCACCCTCAACTAACCAATTATCAACTAACCAACCATCAACAAGCGGGACTCATATGTTTCGTTTTTAGAAAGCGTTGCTAATTCTCAATCACAGTCCCAGTGAAGGACATAGCGCTAGTGTTACATAGAATATTGACTCCGTAGAAGCTGGCAGGCAAGTTATTGATTTTTACTGCTCTGCCACTAGCATGTGTTGCAGTGTGTGTGTGTGTGTGTGTGTGTGTGTGTGTGTGTGTGTGTGTGTGTGTGTGTGTGTGTGTGTGTGTGTGTGTGTGTGTGTGTGTGTGTGTGGTGTGTGTGTGTGTGTGTGTGTGTGTGTGTGTGTGTGTGTGTGAGTGCGCTATAAGTGTTGTTATTGATTATGTGTGGACGATGAAGTTAACAGAAAAATGAATGTTTTGCAGATTCAATTTTATTTATTTAAATTTTTAGGTTTAAAAATGAAGCCTGAACACAGTGAATCTGATTTAAAGAATAATCTAATGATTTTAATGAAAAATTGTAATGAGCTATTTGACAAGACAATGAAAGCGCTAAACATTGATTTTAGTGAATCTGGTTTTGAGAATGATGTAACCAATATAATAAAAGATCATAGTGAACTATTTAACGAAGCAATCAAAGTGATGAACATTGACTGTAGTGATTCAGAAAAAGCTAAAATATTGGCGGGTGTTATTGTAAGGTTACACGGCTGTTCAGAGCAAGTTACTTAGTTTTGAGTCGCAGGGGAGTTTACAGCTGCAGAGGCCAAGCTGTGAATGCAGGTGAGGGAAAGGGGTGTTTTCTGCAGGCCGCTCCCCACCAGCCAGCTAACCGCACTGTATTCGGCCAACTGAATGTCATCTGTGCATAGCTGGTCTGGCAGCAATGTGTTCGGCATGGTTGAGCGGCCATTACAAATGGGGCTATAGGTTTGATAATTAGTTATTGTCATGAAAAATGTGATATATCTGTGCTATTGAGATGACTGAATTGGCGAATTCCCAACAATTCTTTTAATACCAAACTCGACTGGGTTTATTTTCTTATAGATAACATAGATGCCGCATGAAAGCTTGTACGCAAGTGGTCAGGCAATATTAGAACAATGACAACAAACACAATATTGTGCAAAAATGACGTCATCACTTTCTGGGAAGTTAGTTTTCCATAGTTAAGTAGTACACAAGTTTGATACATGCCTCTGCTCAGACTACAGCAACAAAAATATTGGATTACAAATGTGATATGCCTTGTTTGTTTGCCCTTTCACTAACTGTCTCAATCAGGACGGAAATATAAAGCTGTGGTTAACGTGTCTTGAAGTGTTGCAACGCTTGGGCGAAGAATAAAAGCGTGTTTTACTTACTTGTATTTACATTTATTTTTTTTTAATTTACGTAAATATTTGAGTTAAAAAAATGAGCCTCACAAGCGCGTCTGAGTTTGAAAAACTGCCAGCCAGCGCACTGGTGAAAGGTAGTGACAAACAATTAAGCTGGTGACCTACTCGTTTTTGAGTGAACCAGTATTTTAGGAAGAAGAAGCAATATGTTTAGCGAAGTAGACATGGACATTATTAACCTCTCGAACGTTCATGAAAGCGTAGCACATGCTATCTCTAAAATCCCAGAGTCTCTTCAGATGGAGCCGCCAGTAAAAGTGTTGTTGGCCGTTCTGATTGATTATATAACGCCTGATGATAGTAACATGGACGTCTGGGTTTCAACTAAACATAACAAGAACTTACTTAATAACCTAACAAGAACTTAACTTAAGAACCTAACTAGTACTTAAAACTAGAACTTAATTTTTTTCGCACTTTACTTGTAATTTACTTGCACTTAACTTAAAAAGTACTTTCTATAACTAACTTAACTTGTACTTATCTAGTTCTTAACTTGTACTTTATCTAGTTCTTAAAAAACTATTCCATAGAAAATGGGTCTACAGCAGGAGTTTGCACTTTTTTTGCAGAAGCTGGTTCTTCTTTTACTGGGTTTGTGGGGTTTGTAACTTTGCTGCTAAGTATGGCGTTAGACATTTGTATGCTAAAACTCCCCCACCAACAACAACAGCAGCAAATACATATTAATACATCTTATCATTTGTTTGTGATTGTGTTGTTGTTAATTGGGGTGCTGGTGCTGACGGCGATGCTGTATTGCTATCTAACAATTTTTGTTTTGCTGATTGGTTTGCTTTTCTCAGTCTGTTCCATTCAGCTAGTTTACGCCCAGCCTCAACACGTCCAGGACTTTTAGACTTAGTAACACTACTCACCTGTGGTACATTCACCTGTGGCACATTCACTTGTGGCACATTCTGCTCCTGCGGATTGTCCTGCAGCATCTTCTTCTCCTGATCGCTCTTTTTTTTATTGCGATTAAATTTAATATGATTAAAATTAATATGATTAAAAGTAATTAATCCCATGATGAATGGGCATAACATCGTCCCAAATCTGTAATACATGTCACATGCAAGAGTTTCTAGGGACTTGTTTAAAACCGGATCTTGTAATAAGTCATATTTAAATCTTCTTCTGAATCAACTGGCGCCCATCTTACTTACTAACTTAGCATATAAACTAATCATTGTATGCCCTACCGATCTAACCATTTTGACCCTAACTGTGCTTCGTACCCAGCGTAGTACTTCTCAACGTCTGATGTAGACAATTGTTGAATTTGTTCAATACTTAGTTCAGTGCCTAAATACTGTTTAGTTTTTTCCACAAGCAGCTAGAGAGTATAATCTTTCTTTATGGCAGTGGTCTGCTGAGTAGCCTACGGAGTAGTCTGCTTGCTCCTCACACTTTAATAGTTCGTCACAATCCATTTTAAAAAGCAATAAAAAAATATAATACTTTAAAACCATGAGTTTAATAATGTTGGTTAATTATGCAGTGCCTATCGTTGGTGTTATAGTCTATTCAACCCTTGCAAAATGCTTGTTAAGAATAAAACCACCCAACATGGGAAAGTTAGAAGATTCGCCAAAACTAGTTGCAGCCTTATTTTTAGCTTTAACAACAAAAGATTATCTGATTAAAAAGCACATAGACAGTCTTTCGTATTATGATTATTTTAATTATTTTTTTAGTTAATAAAAAGATGAGTGAAAAAAAGATTATCAATACGATTTACCACTCTGCTGTAATTAACGGTCTTAGTATAGGGTATAGCGTGTTAGCAAAAAACATGTTTAAAATGAAACAGGCGGATCTAGGAAGGTTAGACATTGAGGACGTTGTTAAGGTTATAGCTGTAATTATTGCAGGGATTGCGTCAAAAGACTTTCTTGTTACACATGGGATTATCCCAGAAAATATTAATGCATAGAAAGATTAATTCATAAGAAAATAATTTATAAAAAGATATCTGGATTGGTTCTGATGGTGGGAGGAGCTATTGTTAACGCTTTGGCCTTCTCTGGAAGCAATTATATGTTTAGTAAATTGCGGTCCGATGAAGAGAGAGAACGTCATAATAAGGCAATAGAAGATTTAGCTAAGGCAAGAGACGCTTACGAGAAAAGAAGAATTGCTCACTTAGACTTTATTAATAAAAAGTTAAGAGAACAGGGTCATGCAGAGCACACATTTACAGACGTTGATGACGCAATGAATGAGTATTACTTAGTGACAGGAAAGAAGTTTCTAACATCGCCACCGCCAGAACTGTCTGACTTTTTTGAACCATCTGAGGAACAGAAGACTGCAGAGATAGTTTTTATTGCAGTTGGCATGACCTCAGTCTATCTTGTTGCTCACTTTCATGTGTAAAATAAAATGCATTTAAAATATGGACAATACGAAGTACAATACGAAGTACAAAATATATTATTCTCCTAAAGGGTATTGGAAAGGAAAGACTGCTATTGAAAAACTAAGTAAAACCGCTAAAGTGTCTGAATCAGATGCGAAAGACTGGCTTTCAAAACAAGCAATTTGGCAAATATATCTACCTGCCCCAAAAAGAATAATAAGGCCTCGATTTGTTAATTCAGTTCCAAATGACACCCACCAAATGGACTTGCTGTATCTTCCACATGATAAAGTTAGAAAAAAAAGTTTAAGTATGCTCTGACAGTTGTTGACATGGCTTCATAATACAAAGACGCTGAACCTTTAATGGATAAAAGCTCAACTGCTGTGGCTGTGGCTTTACAACAAATATACATGCGAGGCCCATTAACGTATCCTAGGATGATTCAAGTTGATGCTGGAAAAGAGTTTAAAGGCTCTGTAAACCAGTTGTTTTTAAAACATCATGTTACAGTTAAGAGAGGGATCCCAGGCAACTATCGATCACAAGCCCTAGTAGAAAACTTTAATAAGGATCTAGCTGAACGATTGTTTACCTATCAATATCACAGAGAAATTATGGACACTACGAAGTACAGAGCACGCAACACAGAATGGGTTCTGAGATTGCCAGCAGTCTTACGCGCAATGAACAATGAAGAATTTAAAGCAACAGGGTTGAAACCAGTAAACGCAATCAAATTAAAAATAAAAAAAAATAGCATTACTGAAGATGTGCAGGGGACTCAAAAACTCTTGCCGTTTGGCCTAAAAGTAAGATACTTGTGTGCTCCTGGAGAGGTAGAAGGTGATGTTAAATTAGAGCTACAGATCCTATATGGAGCATAGACGTACATGAAGTTGAGCGAATTATGAAAACAATCCCTCCCGTATATTATTTAAGAGAGACTCTCTCTTCTAAAAAGCCTGCCCCTAAAAGATCGTTTGTTCGTGAAGAGCTGCAAGTTGTCCCTCCAAACACAGTAAGTTAAACTTATTTTTTTGTTAAACTTAGATTTTTATATATTATGGGAGAGAATGTCTTTATACGGGTTCACGATCACCAAATCCTATTTTGCACGGAAACCCCCGTTTTAAAATAACGATTACATCAATTTTTGGAGGGTTTGGCGTGTTAATTTTTTTGTAAAACAGGTGTTGATTTTGGCAAAAACTGAAATGAGAAGGACGTGATTTGTATGTGAAAAGTGGGGTTTTCGTGCAAAATAAGATGGGCGAGTTTGAACCCGCATAAAGACATTCTCTCCGAGATCGATTTCAGGCCGTATTCATACATCTGGAATAATAATTGAAATACAGAGTGAGTGAATGAGTGAGTGAGCGAGTGAG
>JAFLJL010001701.1:92627-107627 GCA_018398815.1 Conus ventricosus | reverse complement strand
TTGGGAAAGGTTTTGGGGGGAGGAGGGGAAAATTTTGGGGAAAAGGGGAAAGGGTTTTTTTTTTAGGGGATTTTTTAAAGACAAAAAATTAAAAATGGATTTAAAAAGGGGTTTTTAGGTGAAGATTTTTCGGGGGGTGGTTCTTTTTCACGGGGTTCGGTACAAATTTGGGAAAACCCCTAATGAATTACCATGGGACGGCCGATTTTTTTAAAAGCGGGTAACCGCACGGCCGTCGGCTTCGCCTTTCCCTCCACAAGGCCTAGATGGGGATCGAAAATTTTCTCCCCAATTTTTCGGGCCAAACCAGCACGGGGTACATTTTTCCACACCCTGGCGGGAAATTCCCTTTTCGGGCCCCCAAAGAGGGAAAAAACGAAACCCGTTTTGATTTTTACCCCGGGGCGGATTTGATTAGGGCCCGTCGCGCCCTTTCCCCTTGCCAAAAGACTAAAACGCGACATTCAAAGGTTTTCCCCCCAGCGAATCTCCCCCCAAATTTGGGGGTTCCCCCACGCGCCCCCGGGCTCCCTTAAACATCACAATTCACGCCCTCATCATTCCGCCGCGGGACCGTCACGTCGACGAGATTTGGGCCCAAAGGGTTTTTATCCAACTCCCGCTTTAGCATACCCAAATTTTTTCCCCTTTTCAAATGGGGGGGGGGGGGGGGGGGGGGGGGGAAAATGAAAACCCTGTTTTTTGCCTGGCCAAAGCCAGTGGGGCAAATCAAACCGCCCAGGCTCGGGCACAACCGACTGGGGTTGCCCGAGACAAAGGCACCCTTTTTTCTTTCCCGAAACGGCCTCCCCTAGATCTTGACGCATTTTGCGCACTAACGTGCATTTTTTCCCCGGGGCCGCACGGGGTCACGAATGGCCCGAACAACTTTCGAGCTCAGCTCAACAAGGCTTTTTTTGGCCGTCTTGGGTAAAAACCCCCTCAAAATCGGCGACAGCTTTTGGAGCCCCTGCCCTAGCGAATGGGGCAAGGGAGCGTTAATTTTTTTTTGGGAACGTTTTTTTTTTCAAAACCCCAACCGGGAAAAGACCGCTTCTAGCATCGCGTCACTCGCAAGTATTTTTTCCACCATCCCCATGACAAAACTATCATCATAAAGGTCATTTTCCCTCCCTTCACCCAAAGTCCTCGTCACCCATCATCATCGTCCCTCATCTCTTAGAACGGTCCCACATCCAAAGTTTTCAGCAGCTTCTCCTGTTTTTCCGCTACTTTTCTTTCGCCCCATTTGGATCAAAACCGGGCACCGGGGGCGGGGGTACTTGTTGGGGCATATCTCCACCATTTTGGTTTTTCAACTGCTCGAAAACCGCCCCGCCTGATCTTTTTGTCGGGAAACCCCTTTTTGTAACAGTCGGGCCTTTTCCCACCCGGTCCATGATCCCTTTTCGGGGATCAGAAACCCCGGGCCCTGGGTTTTTTCTATCAGGGGAACAACAAGGGGGTGGGCTCGAACGGGGGGCCCGGAAAACGTTTTTTTTCCAGCGAGAGTACCCCCCGGGCCCCCCCGCAAGGGGTTTTCCTCAGCACCTTTTTGAAGGGGAAACGCCGGGACCCCTACCAAACCACTATTTGTATCTTTTGAAGATCACCGGGTGGGCCAAATTTGGGCGGGGGGGCTGCGGGAGGGAGGTTTCCACGATTTTGATAAATTGGGGGTTTGGTTTACTACCGGGGAGTGGGTAGTCAGAAAAACCATCGCAGTCAGATCTTTTTTTTCACCATTTCCCATGTTGGGGGCCCTTTTCCCTCCTGGGCAAAGGGGGAAATGTAGCGCCACGGGAGGAGGGGGGTTTGGGCGCCTAAACATTGTCCCCCGGCCCAGGGGCCGGGTGGGGTGGTGCTGGTGCTGCTGCTGCGGCAGTGGCGGGGGACGCCCCGGGGGGTGTCAGTGGCTTAAATTTTATTTTCCTCCTCCCCCCCGGCCCCTCAATTTTACCATGGAAATTTTTTTTCTTTCTGTCTTTCGAATGTGAGGGGGAAGAGGGCTCTAACCAAAACCGAATATAAAAAGTAATCGCTTTTCACGTTTTTTTTTCCTCCCAAAACCAAAAAAGGGGCCCAGAAATTAAATTCCAATCGCTTTTTTTTAAATCATTTTCTTGTCCACGACCCCGCGTGCGCTGCGTGAAGAAATCTCAAAATGCTGGGAACTCGAATATTTTTAAAAAAAGGAAACATCCCAACTAAAGAGAGCGGGGGGGGGGGGGGGAACCCCCCAACCTTTTGGGGGCTTTTAGGGAAAACATAAATTTTTGTCGCGCCCCCAAAAGGGGGTAAACTTTTTTTTTTTTTTTTTTTCTCACCACGCCCCGCACGAAAAAAACGTCTTTAGGGAAGGACGAAGCCCTCCCCCACCACCAACCGGGGAAAAACAATAATAGGAACCCAAAAAATACTACAAAGAATTTGATTTTCATCCGATTTTTTTATTTTTCCCCCCAAAATGGGAAAGGGGGTTTTAAATAAACACAAAACACCACAACCACCAACTTTTTTTTTTTTAAAGAAGGGATTTTTTGCTTCAGTTTTCTTAAAGCCCCAAAAGGGGGGGGAAAATTTATTTTTCCAACAACACCCTTTTTTTTTATTTTTTTTTCCCCCGCGGGGCCGCGGTGAAGAAGAAAAGACTTTCAAACTACGATGCGAATCACACAAAAACCTTCATTTTTCACAATCCGAGTTGTTCAAAAGGGAAAACAAGCGTTTTTTTAAAAGTCGCAGCATCTGGTGGGTTTCTTTTTCACGACGAAAAGAAGTCGGGTCAATAGGAGATGCCAACTTTTACTTTCCCGTTCACAATCCACGTTTTTTTTCCCTTGAAAATAAAACCCATTCGCTTTTTTTTCAATTTCGTAGCCCCTTTTTTTTTAAAATAAATTTCCCCGCGATGAAAAAGTCTTCCGACTATGAATCCACGAATTTTTTTAAAAAATACAAGCACCCCCCACCACCACTAAAAAGAAAGGAACCGAATATTACTACATTCACGTAACAACCCAAAAAGGGGTTTTTTGGGGGGTTTTTTTTCTTTTTCCCCAAGCCCAAAAAGGTTTAAAAAAAAAAAACCACCATTCGTTTCAAGTTGAAAACACCAACCCCATTTACTTTACGTTCAAAAAATCCAAAAAATTTAAGAATCTTTTTTTTCCGAAGCCCTCTCTATAAACGAAAACCCCCCACCAACAACAGGAACCGAATAACGAAAAGTAGAGTACTACATTCACAAATCCAAAAGATTTTTGTGTATTTTTTAATTTTAAAAGGGCAAAGGGGGGGAAAAACTTTTTTCTCGGGCAACATCTTTTCTTTCTTTCGCGTGTAAGAAGAAGAAGCTTTGACTACATGCAAGTCCCCCCAATACCTCACGCACAACCCCGGATTCGTTCGAAAGGGAACAACCCTTTATTTTCAAAGCCCCAGAAATCTGGTCTTTTTTCGTTTTCACGAAAAAAGAAGTCTGTCGAATAGGATGATGCCAAATACCATCACCAACTTTTTTACTTTCCTTTAAACAACCCCACTTTTTTTTTCCCTTGAAGAAAAAAAACCCAATCGTTTTAAAATTTCAATTTTCCCAAAGCATTTTTTTTTAAAAAAATACTTTTCCCCCACGCGGGGATAAAGAAGCCCTTCCCCTATGATGACCCCGACAAGCCCTTAGCACCACCCCCACCATAACAAGAAGGGGAACCGAATAAAAAATTTACACATTCACGTAACAATCCAAAAATTTTGGTTTTGGGTTTCTTCTTCCAAGCCCCAAAAGGAAAAAAAAAAAAAACCCCCTTTCCCGCTAAAGTTGCAACACTAACCTTTTACTTTACTTCACAAAATCCAACGATTTAAGAAGTCTTTTTTCAAAAGGCCCCTCTCTCAAAACAACAACACCAAAAACGGGAAACCCCGAATTTACAAAAAAGTAGATTACTCCATTCACAAATCCCAAAGTTGTTGGGGGTGTGTTTTAATATAAAATTCTAAAGGGGGGAAAACTTATTTTTTTCGAGCAACATTTTTTTCTTTTTTTCGCGTGTGAAAAAGAAGAAGTTTTTCGACTACGTTTCAAAAGGTCCCCACAATACCTCACGTTCAACAATCCGAGTTCTTTCAAAAGGCAAACCCCGTTTTTTCCCAAAGTCGCAGAAACTGGTCTTTTCCCTTTTTCACGACGAAAAAAAGAAGTCTGTCAATGGGATGATAAAAAAATAAAAACCCCCCCAAACTTTTGATTTTACGTTCACAACCCCGTTTTTTCCCCTTGAAAAAAAAACCCCATTCGCTTTTTTTTCAATTTTAAAAAGCACCTTTTTTTAAAATCATTTCCCCACCGCGATAAAGAAGTCCTTCCATTAAAAGTCCGACAAAGTCTTAAATTACAAGCACCACCACCAACAAGAAAAGGAACCGAAAAAGAAAAAACCTTACTACATTCACGTAACAACCCAAAAAAGTTTTTTTCTTTTTTTCCCTTCCCCCAAGCCCAAAAGGGTTTAAAAAAAAAAAAAACACCATTCGCTCAAGTTGCAACCCCAACCATCACAAAAATCCAACGGGGTTTAAAAAAAAAGCTCGCAATTTGGGGGGAGCGTCCGTTTTTTTTTCGGTTTTTTTTCGTCCCAAAAAGGGTTTTTCCTTCAAAGTCTCCTCTAAACGCCAACAGGAACCGAAAAATTCGAAAAGTAAGTACAAAAATTTTCCAAAAATTTCCAAAAAAAAGTTGTTGTTTTTTGTTGTTTGTGTTTTTTTTAATATAAAAAAATCCAAAGGGGGGTAAACTTTTTCTTCAAGCAAACATCTTTTTTTTTCTTTCGAGAAGCCCTTTTCGACTACGATGATGAGGCGAAGAAGAAGTCTCTTTTAAAAAAAACACCCCCACCAAAAATAAGAACCGAATAAAAACCCTTTCAAAAAGGGTTTGGGGTTTTTTCTACGAGGAAGTCAAAACCAGTCCTTCAAAACAACACCACCCCCCGACGATAGGAATGGGAAATTTTAAAAAAAGAAAGACAAAAAAATTTTGGGGTTTTGTTTTCTCAAAGTCAAAAAGGGTCAATCCCCCACCACCCCCAATAAAATAGGAACCGAAAAAAACCAAAGAAGATTATTTACAACTTCCCCCTTACGGGGGGGTCTCACACAAAATTCAAAAGGGTTTTTTTTGGGGGGTTTTTTTCCCCCACAAGCCGAAAGAGAAAAACCCATTCGCTTTATAGAGTGGTGTGTTTTTTTTTTCCACAAGTCAGAAATTAAAAAAAACCAGTCGCGAAGACGTCTCCTAAACAAACCCCCAACCAACAACAATGGGAAACCCCAAATATCAAAAGAAGAAAAACCCAAAAATTTGGGGGTTGTTTTTTTTCTCCCCCCCAACCAAAAGGTCACAATCAACCCCCAAAAATAAAAATTAGGAACCGAATAAAACCAAAGTGGATTACTAAACTACCCTTAAAGGGGCCCACCAAAACAACCAAAAGGTTGTGTTTTTCCCCACGAGTCCAAAAAGGGAAAAAACCGGGGGGGGCTTTTGTATTTCAACCAAAAAAAAGTTGTTGGGGTTTTGTTTCTCCCACAATCAAAACCAATCGCTTATCTACAATTCAAAAAGATGTTGGGGTTTTATTTTTCGACAAGTCAAAAAGGTAAAACCATTGGGTCGTTTTTTTCCTTTTCCGATCAAAAGGGGTAAAACCCAATCGTTTTGTAGTACAATCCAAAAATTTTTTTGGGCGGTTTTTTTTTCCACCAAAAGTCAAAAAGGAAAAACCCAAATTCGTTTTAAAATTGGGAAACCCGGGAATGTAAAACGAAGACCCCCCAAAGGTTTTTTTTTTTTTTTCTAAAAAAAGTCAAAGGGTCAATCAACACCACTAATAAAAATTTGGAAGCAAATTTTAAAACCAAAAGGGAGATTACTACTACTATTTTAAGGGCCCCACAAAAAATTTCCAAAAGTGGGGGGTTGGTTTTGTCCACCACAAAAAGTCAAAAAAAAAAAAAAACCCGGCCCGTTTTAAAATATACAACCAAAAACGTTGTTCCCGGTTTAATTCTACCCCAAGTAAAAAAGGAAAAAAACCCCCCTTTTTCCCGGTCTTTTTTTTCCTTCCCAAAGAAAAAAAAAGGTAAAACCCATTCTTTTTTTTATACAATCCAAAAATTTTGTTGCGGTTTTTATTCTACCCCCCACAAGTCAAAAAGGAAAAACCAAATTCGTTTTTGTAGAAAAACCAAAAAAGTTTTTTGGGGTTTTTATTCTACCACCCACAAGCAAAAAGGAAAAAACCATTCGGGGGGGGGGGGGGGGGGGGGTTACAACCAAAAAAGGGGGTTTTTTTGGGGTTTTATTCTACCAAAACCCAAAAAAAAAGAAAACCCTTTTTCGCTTTCTAAAAAAAATTTAGAAACCAAACGTTCATTAAAGGGTTTTTAAAGGCCCCTTTTAAAAGAAAATCCGCTTCAAATTATTTTACCACAAGTAAAAAAGTAAAACCATTCGCTTTATGCAACCCAAAAAATTTAGGGTTTCCCCAAATCTAAAAACAAACCATTCGCTTTATAAAAAAATTAATTACCTTACGTTCATCCAATTTTTTAAAGCCCTCACCCTTAAACGTTCTTTCCAAGCCCTCACATTTTAAAAAGCAAATCCACTTCATATTTTTTTACCTCAAGTCAAAAAGGTAAAACCTTTTCGCTTTAAAAGTAAAAAACCAAAAAATTTGGGTTGCGGTTTTTTTTTCTACCACAAGTAAAAAAGGGTAAAACCATTCGCTTTATATAAAATCCAAAAAGGGTTGTTGGGGGTTTTTATTCTCCCAAACAAGTCAAAAAGGGGTAAAATCATTCGCTTTTTTTGTACAATCCAAAAATTTTGTTGGGGTTTTTTATTTTTTCCCCAAAGTCAAAAAGGAAAAAATCATTCGTTTTTTGGTAGTACAACCCAAAAAAAGTTTTTGCAGTTTTTTTTCCCCAAAAAGTCAAAAAGGAAAAAAAACCCCCTTTCCTTTTTGTAGTACAATCCAAAAAAGTTGTTCCCGGTTTTTTTCTACCAAAAATCAAAAAAAGAAAACCCAAATTCGTTTATAATAAAAATTTAAGAATACCTTACGTTCACCAAAGGGTTTTTTTCCAAGTCCCCACTTTTTAAAAAAGCAAACCCGGGCTTCATTTTTTTTCCCCAAAAGGGCCCCCAAAAAGGTAAAACCATTCGTTTTTAGGGAAAATCCAAAATTTTGGGTTTCCCCAATCAAAAACAAACCATTCGCTTTATAATAAAAATTTTAGTTTTCCCTTTACGTTCACCCCAAGTTTTTAAAAGTCTCACCTTCCCTTTCACCCAAAGGGGGTTTTTAACCACATTTTTTAAAAGAAAATCCACTTCATATTATTTACCTCAAGTAAAAAAAGGTAAAACCATTCGCTTTATAGTAAAAATTCCAAAAAGTTGTTGCGGATTTATTCTACCAAAATCAAAAAGGTAAAACCTTTCGCTTTATACAACCCCAAAAAGTTTTTGGGGGTTTTTTTATTCCCCCAAACAAGTAAAAAAAGGAAAACCCCCCTTCGCTTTTTTATTACAACCAAAAAAATTTTGTTGCGGTTTTATTTCTACCACAATCAAAAAGGAAAAATTTCTTTCCCGTTTTTGAAATACAACCCAAAAAGGGTTTGTGGGGTTTTTTTTCTCCCACCACAAGTCAAAAAGGAAAAAAAACCCATTGGGTTTTTGTAGTACAACCCAAAAAAAGAGGGTTCCCGGTTTTTTTTTCTTCCCCAAAATCAAAATAAAAAGCGGGACCATTCGCTTTATAATAAAAATTTTTTTACCTCACTTCATTAAAGGGTTTTCCAAGTTTTCAAAAGGTTTTTAAAAAGCAAACCCCCCTTCATAAATTTTCATATTTTTTAAGCCCGGGGTCCACGATGATGACTCGAGGCTTATTAAAAACACGTCTTCTCCTCTACATCTTTCCGAGGACCCTTTTTTTTTTTTTTTAGAATTTTTTTAGCAGCTGGGGTTTAAAAAAAAGGGAAGAACGATCCGACCACGCCCGGGGGCGACTACCGGCCCCCCCCCCTCCCGGGGAAACCCCAAAATAAAAGGGGGGGGGAAAAAAAAACCCCCCCAAAAAAAAAAAATTTCCAAAAAAACCCCAAAACCCAAAAGGGCCCCCCCAAAAAAAAAAAAAAAAAAAAAAAAAAAAAAAACCCCCCAAAAAAAAAAAAACCCCCCCCCCCCAAAAAAGGGGGTTTTTTTAAAAAAATTTCCCCCCCTTTTTTAAAAAAAACCCCCCCCAAAAAAAAAAAAAAAAAAACCCCCGGGGAAAAAAAAAATTAATTTTAAAAAAAAAAAAAAAAAAAACCCAAAAAATATAGTAATTTTAAGGGGAAAAAAAAAAAGGGGCCCCCCCTTTTTTTTTTTTTTTTTTTTAATTTTTAAAAAAAAAAAAATTTTAAACCCAAAACCCACCGGTCCAGGAAAACCCCCTTTTAAACCCCAAAAAAAAACCCCCCCCTTTTTTTTTTTTTTTCAAGTACCGATTTTCCGGGGAAAAAACCCCCCAAAACACCAAGGGACAAAAAAAAAAAATTTTTTTTTAAAAAAAAAAAAAAACCCCCTTTTCCCAACCCAAAAAAACATCAAAAAAACCCCCCCCCCCCCCCCCCCTTTTTTAAAAACAAGAAGAAAAAAGGGGGGGGCATTTTTGGGGGCCCCCCCAAAAAATTTTTTAAAAAAAAAATTTTTAAAACCCCACACACACACACACACCCACGGCGGGGTTTTTTTTTTTTTTAAAAAAAAGGGGGGGGCCCCCAAAAAAAAGATACAAATTTTAAGTCAATTTCCCTTTTTTAAAAGGCCCTCATCATCATATCGGTTTTTTTTTTTTTCCCCTTTTTTAAAATTTTTTTTTTTTTAAAAAAATTTTTTTTTTTTAAAAAACACAATTAAAACCCACCGGAAAAATTTTTTTAAAAAAAAGGGGGAAAAAAATTTTTTTAATTTACTGGGAATTTTTAAAAAAAAAAAATTTTTTTTAAAAGGGGGGAAAAAAAAATTTTTTGGGGTTTTTAAATTTTTTTTAAAATTTTTTTTTAAAAAAAACCCCCCCTTGAAGGGGAAAAAAGGGGGAAAAGGGGAAAAAATTTTTTTTTTTTTTTTTTTTTTTTTTTTAAAATTTTGGGGTTTCCCCTTTTTATTTTTTGGGAAAAGGGGGGGTTTTTGGGGGGGAAAACGGAAAATTTTTGGGGGGTTTTTTTTCCCCAAAAAGGGGGAAAAATTTTTGGGGGGGGGGGGGGGGGGGGGGGAAAAAAAGGGGGGCCCCCCCAAAAAAAAAAAATTTTTTTTTTTTGGTTTTTCCCCCCCCCAAAAAAAAAGGGTTTAAAAAGGGGAAATTTGGGGAAAAAAAAAAAGGAAAAAAAATTTTTTTTAAAAAAAATTTTTTTTAAAATTTTTTTTGGGGGGTTTGGGAAAAGGGGGGGAAAAAAATTTGGGGAAAAAAGTTTTTTTTTTGGGGTTTTTTTAAAAAACCAAAAGGGGGAAAGGGGGGGGGCCCTCTTTTTTTTTTTTTTTTTTTTTTGGTTTTGGGGGGGGGGGGGGGGGGGGGGGGTTTTTTAAAAAAAAAGGGGGGGGGGAAAAAAATTTTTTTTTAATTTTTTAAAGGGGGGAAAAAAAAATTTTTTTGGGGGAAAAAAATTTTTTTTTGGGGGGTTTTTTTTTTTTTGGAAAAGGGGGGGGAAAACCCTTTTTTTTTTTTTCCCCCCCTTTTTTATTTTTTTTGGGGGGTTTTTTCCCTTTAATTTGGGGGAAAAAATTTTTAAAAAAAAACCAAAACCAAAATTTTTTTTAAAAAAAAGGGGAAATTTTGGGGCCCCCCAAAATTTTAAAAAGGGGGGGGGGTTTTTTTTTTTTTTTTTAAAAAATTTGGGGGGGGTTTTTTTTTTTTTTAATTAAAAAACCCTTTTGGGGAAAAAAATTTTTTTTTCCCCCCCCAAAAAAAAAAGGGTTTTTTGGAAAAGGGAAAAATTTTCCGGGGTTTTCCCTTTTTTGGGGGAAAAAAAAATTTTTTTTTTTTAGTGGGGAAAAAAAAAAAATTTTTTTTTTTTTGGGGTTTTAAAAAAAAAAAAATTTTTTTCCCTTTTTTTTGGGGGGGGGGGGGTTCCGTTTCCCCCCTTTTTTTAAAATTTTGGGGGGTTTTTTTTTTCCCTTTTAATTTGGGGGGGGTTTTTCCCTTTTTAAAAAAAAATTTTTTTAAAAAAAAAAAGAAGAAAAGGGGGAAAGGGGTTTTTTCCCCCCCAAAAAAACCGGGGGGGGTTTTTTTTTTTTCCCCCCCAAAAAAATTTTTTTTTTGGGGGTTTTTTTAAAAAGGGAAAAAAAAAAGAAATTTTCCCCAAAAAAACAAAAAAAACCCCAAAAAAAAAATTTTAAACAAAATTTTTAATTAATTTTTTGGAAAAAAAAAAATTTTTTTGGGTTTAAAAAAAATTTTTTTTTTTTTTTGTTTGTTTAAAAAAATTTTTTTGGGGGGGAAAAAAAAAGGGGGTTTTTTTAATTTTTTTTTTGGGGGCCCCCTTTTTTTTCCCAAAAATTTCCCCCCTTTTCCCAAAGGTTTAAACCCCCAAAAAAAAAATTTAAAAAGGTTTTCCCCCCGGGGGGGGGGGAAAAACCCCCCCAAAAAAAAAATTTTTTTTTTTTTTTTTTGGGGGGGTTTTTTTTTTTCCCGGGGAAAAAAAGGGGGGGGTTTTTTCCCCCCAAAAACCCCTTTTTGGGCCCCCAAAGGGAAAATTTCCCGGGGTTTTTTCCCCCCCCAAAAAAGGGGGGGTTTTCCCCGGGAAAGCCTTTTTAAAAAAAAGGGGGGGGGGGGGGGCCCCGGGGGGGGGGGGTGGGGGTTTTTTTTTTTTTAAAAAGGGGGGGGCCCCCCCGGGGGGGGTTTTTTTCCCAAATTTTTTAAAAAAGGGGGGAAAAATTTTTTTTTGGGGGGGGCCCCCCTTTTTCCCCCCTTTTTTTTTTGGGGGGGGGGGTTTTTTGGGGTTTTTTTTTTTTTAAAAAAACCCCCGGGGGGGAAAAAAAAAGGAAAAAAAGGGGGGGGCCCCCCCCCCCGGGAAAAAAAGGGGCCCAAGGTTTTTTTCCCCCCTTTTTTTTTGGGGTTTTTTCCCCCAAATTTTTGGGTTTTTCCCCCCCCCCCCAAAAAAAAACCCCCCCCTTTGCCCCGGGGAACCCAAAAAAAAAAAAGGGGGGGAACCCCCCTTCCCCTTTTTTTTTTTTAATCCCGGGGGGAAAAGGGAAAAAAAAAAATTTTTTTGGGGGGGGGGGAAAAAATTTTTGGGCCCTTTTACCAAAAAAAAACCCCCCGGGCCCCAAAAGGGGGGGGGGGGCCCAAAAGGGAAAAAAAGGGGCCTTTTTTTTTTAAACCCGTTTTTTTTGGGGGGGGGGAAAAAAATTTTCCCCCCCCTTTTTTTTTGGAACCCCCCCTTTTTTTTTGGGGGTTTTTTTTAAAAAATTTTTGGGGGGCCCCAACCCCAAAAAAGGGGGGGAATTTTTTCCCCCCGGGGGGGGGGGGGGGGGGGGGGGGGAGGGGGGGGGGGGGGGTGGGGGGGGGGCCCCCCCCGGGGGGGGGGGGGGGGGGTTTTTTCCCCCGGAAAAAAAAGGGAAAATTTTTGGGGGGGGGCCCCCCTTTTTTTTTTTTGGGGGGTTTGGGTTCCCCCTTTTCCCCCAAAAACCAAAAGGGGGGAAAAAAATTTTATTCCCAAAAAAAACCCCCAAAAGGGGGGAAAAAAAAAAAATTTTTTTTAAAAAAATTTTTTTTTTAAAACCCCGGGGTTTTTTTTGGGGGGAAAATTTTTGGGGGGTTTTTTTTTTAAAAAAATTTTTTTTTTTAAAAAAAAAAAAGGGGGGGGGTTTTTTTTTTTTAAAACCCCCCCCCCCCTTTTAAAAATCCCCCTTTTTAAAAAGGGGGGGAATTTTCCCTTTTCAATTTTTTGGGGAAAAAAAAGGGGTTTTTTTTTTGGGTTTTTTTGGGGGGGGGGCCCCCCCTTTTTAAAACCCGGGGAAAAAAAAAATTTGGGTTTTTTTTCCCCCTTTTAAAAAAAAAGGGGGGGAAAAGGTTTTTTCCCCCCAAAATTTTTTTAAAGGAAAATTTTTTTGGAAAAAACCCCCCTTTTTTTAAAAAAAAAATTTTTTTTTTAAGGGGCCCCCTTTTTTCCCCGGGGGCCGGGCCTTTTTTTAATTTTTTTCCCCCCCAAAAAAATTTTTGGGGGGAAAAAAAAAACCCCCTTTTTTAAAAAAGTTTTTAAAAGGGGAAAAGGAAAAAAAAAAAAAGGGGGGCCCGGGGGGTTTTAAATTTTTTTTTCCCCAAAAAAGGGGTTTTTTTGGGGGGGGAACAAAAAAAAAGGGGGGGAAAAAAAAAAAATTTTTAAAAATTTAAACCCCAAAAGAAAGGGGGCCCCCCCCCCAAAAAAAAAAAATTTTTTGGTTTTTCCCCTTTTTAAAAGGGGGTTTTGGGGTTTTTTTTTTCCCCCCCCCAAAAAAGGGGCCTTTTTAAAAAAGGGGGGGTTTTTTAAAAAGATTTTTAAATTTTTTAAAGGGGGTTTTTTTTTAAAAATTTGGGGGGGAAAAAAAGGGGGGGGGGGTTTTCCCTTTCCTTTTTTTTAAAAGGGGCCCTTTTTTTTTCCAATAAAGGGAAAGGGGGGGGGGGTTTTTTTTTTCCCCCCCAAAAAAAAAGGGGAAAAAAAAAAACCCCCCCCCAATTTCCTTTTTTTCCCCCCCTTTTTTGCCCCCCCCCCCCCCAAAAATTTTAAAAAATTTTTTTTTAAAAAAATTTTCCCCGGGGGGGAAAAAGGGGTTTTTTGGGTTATGTTTGGGCATTTCAGCCTTTCAAAAATGGGTTTTTATTTTTTGGGGTTAGGGGGGGGGCCGAAAAAAAAATTTTTTTATTTTGGCTTTTCCCCCCTTTTTTTGGGAAAGGGGAAGGCAAAAACATTTTGGTTTTTGGTAACCCCCCTTTTTTTAAAAAGGGGTAGCCACGTTTTTAGACAAGTTCTGAACATTTTTGCTCATTCTGGTAAATTTTTATTCCCAGTTAAAACATTCTGCAAGGGGGGAAAAAAAATTCGTTTGCTGATTTTTTTGACATTATAGTAAATTTTGTTGTTGAAACGGGTGCCCTCTTCTAGTTGAAGTTCGAACTGAGCAGAAGAAGACGGGAGTGTGCTACGTTTCTTTTTCTCATATCACATCATAACATATCGGTGCAGTTAGGCATTTTCAGCCCGCTCAATGTGGATACTACTACTTGCTTCTTCTTCGAACGGGGACTCGAAATATAAATAAGTTCAGGCCCCCCGCCTCCTGAAGTTTTCCCAAATAGATATATTTTGTCACACGGCGGGATTCCTGGAGCAGCGGCGTGTGACATAGATGATGTTCAGTTTTTCCAGAGATAGCAGCAACTGGCAGAACATCGATGGTGAGAGAAGTTAGTAGTACCGTTGTCATGTGACGTAGCCTCACATCAAGGCATGGACGCTCCATCACATGTAGTTAGTGATATGAATCATTTCCCATGCCACAATTAAAGGAAGAATATTCATATGGCTTGACTAGTGTAGCGGGCGCCCCCAAAATAATTGTGAGTATGACTCATTCAAGAAACGAATGTGGTCATTGGGTGAAAGTGACCACTGAGTGATAGTTTAACAAGGGCTGGTAAGGTAAGGTGCTGGTCATGTGTTTTGAACACTGAGTATGCACTCACTAGGAGAAGGGGGGAAAGAGTCAGTTTTAACCCAGCAGATGGCCTAGAGACTCGAACCTGTCAGGACGGTGTCCTCTTTGCTGACCAGTCATTACCAGGTGAGTGATAGATATGGGGGAAAGCTACAGGGGGATAACTTAAAGAAAAGAGAAAGAAAGAATTCATATGTTGAATTGAGAAGCAGGTTACTTACACGAACCTTATTCGTGTTTCAGCCCTTCACCCTTCACCCTTTACCCTTCGCCCTTCACCCTTCACCTTTCGCCCGTGAGGTGTTGAAGATGGCCATGGTGTGGGGAACATACCGGTAGTTCAGCCCCAGCCAGTACCAACTCCAGGGAGAGAGTTGAAGCTCGTCATTTCGCAAGAGACAGAGGAAATCGCGGAAGAGAAGACGAGACTCGTATCTCCAGGACAAGAGAGTTCGAGGGGCAGTAGAGAACAGGGAAAGGGGCATTCTGGGCCACTTCCGCCCCTCACCCATTTCGGGCGAAAGTAACCCAGAATGCCCCTTTCCCTGTTCTCTGACAAGTAAGACTTCAATAACTAAAAAATAACGATTATCTACAAACAAACGTACTGCGTAGGGTATCCGTTTTCAATACTAATTTACTAAACTTTTAGATTTCAGTTTTTGCTTAATCTTGTGTTTTTCCTGGTCATTTTCAATAACATCATTTTGCGCGCAAACATTCTTCAAATGAGTCTTTGTCTTTCATGTGAAATAAAACTACAGTCTTTAACTGTTCTCAAAGTCTTTTAAAACCGAGTTATATTCTGGCATAAAATCCACACACTTATCCCAGCATGTCTTCCACTGAAAGCCAGTTTCGACAAAGTGTTTCTCTTTTTAACTATGTCTCTTTCTGCCGAACAGTCATCTATAATAAATAGTGTTTGCGTTCCTTCAAACAGTCTATAAAACTGTTCTAAACACTCACTCAGTTTATTGCTAGGATTAACTAAATATATGTCATCATCTGTCCATATAAACCTTCTATTATGATATGCTTTGTTCCATTTAAGTGTTGGACAGAAACCACAATATGATTAAAATTATAACGATAAACTGTTTGTAACAGGTCGAGGATAAATATTGTTTTCCACAACCAGTCTGCCCACAAATCAATGAGCAATGAGGAGTTTTGTCATAAAGTTTAACTGCTCCATAGTTTTAATAACAGAGTTTTATCTAATCAGTTCAAAATTGTTAGTTATCCAT